>APFE030683281.1:30447-52753 GCA_000404065.3 Pinus taeda | reverse complement strand
ACTATTTTTACAATTTTTCAGCTTTATACCCGATAAGAGAAAAAGGTGCAAGAGGCGAAAAACGCATCAGGGAAGCCCGGATCAAGAAACAGAGGCAGTTTTCGATGCACGATTAGCGCTTAGCGTTAATCGCGCATCGCTAAGAAAACTTGCTCAAAAAGGAAGGCTTCTAATTACTCAGTCACCTGCAAGCCCCGAAAATTGCAAGGAAAGCAGCAATAGAAACAAACTAGAAACAGAAAGCTAAAGAAAAAGCAGAAGCAATCCAAGGGTTAACCAAGTTGAAATGGGATTATTACTAGGCATACATGGTAAAGCCACATAGTCATTGGATGACTCTCAGGTATATCATCGATTTTGCTGAGAAGATAGTGCCAGCTCTTGCCGATTCTGTTTGCTTAACTCAACCAAAGACGGAAGGCAGTCAGCCGACTCTACTCAGGCAGATACTGAATGCTTGCGACGTTAAGGAGCAAATTTAGAAATAGTTAGATATAGATTTAATTTTAGAAATAGCTTAGAAAAAGGACGGTCATTTAAACTGAATCTTGAATTTCTGTAAATAAGTTATTTAGTTAGTAGTATTTAAACCCTTCTCATGCATTTAGAGAAGGGTCCAGAAATTTATCAAAAACTTGTCCTCAGAACATGCACTTTTGCACCCTCCGAGGGGGTTTTTGATGAATGAATGGAATAGGGTTTATTGGTATTTGCATTTGATATCTGCTACTGATGTTGCACTTCTGTACTCTTAGTGGATGTTAAATCAAGGAGAGATAAATCAATTGTCGCTTGAAGCTCATGAGTACGACTAGTTATAAATGGTACTTTTATCTCTTAACCATTTCTGCTTATGCGTTAAAGTGCTATTCAGTTTTCAGTTGTTTATATATTACAGCGTGGATTCCTGAGTTATCATTTGGCGCTTTTGTACGGTGATAACTATTTATTTATGCTTAGTGTATGAATAGCTCATTTATGCGATAAGTTTTTCACAATTGTTTCGTCTAACTTCTTACACGAAGTAGTTCATCTTTATTGAATTCTTTTCTTATAATAGCTGAATGATCTTTATTACCAATTATTGTTTGAAATCTTTTTAGATCGCATAAAAGAAAGATCACAACCCGAGTTAGCATAAATTTTGATGTTTTTCTGTTTATTAGAATACAATAGCATAACATTAGATTAGAATTAGGATAGAAGTATTCCATTCAGAACAGAAATACCCATCTTTCTCACACACACACACTAAATTGGGAAACTGGTCCCATATCCCCAGTCGGACCCGCTATACCAAACGGATAAGGAGCTGCCAACCAAGGTCCAGACCGAGCGGGTATCCCCCTTGTTGTAGACCCGATTTTTGGGCACCTATCCATGCAACAATCATATGGCAAGGGATAGAATATTTCTTTACCATCAAAGACCTTGCCATAGCAGCAGCTAAGTTTCGATATCAGACTTCTAATCCGAACATCCAAAACCAAGAACCATTTAATTATGAGAATTTTAAGCTAGCTGCTAACCACCTGAGTCTCTATGGTGACCTCGTTTTGAGAGAAGGACCATCTTGGTTAGGCTGTAGATTCAAAAGTCCAATTATTTGGTACCCTGCACCATGATATCAAGCCTTATATGAAATTCCTGAAGGACAGACATGAAATTTCTTTGAATTCCTAGCTAGCAATCATGGTTGTAGACCACCTCATGAGATCCATTCTCCAGCCGATTCCCTCACTGCCTTGCATGTCAATTATAATGTTTTCATGAGGGCATGAAAAAGGGTAAGGAGGGGGGTGTGTTGAGCCCTAGAGAAGGTATGTAATTACCACTCACTTTGTCATCTTTCCCTTGAATTCATAACTCCTCTACATTATGAAATAAGTATATGGCAAAAGATTATGATAGAATCTAGAAGAATTGTATGCAACATAAAATGACTAATAATTACCCTTTTCCTATGCAGAAAAAGGAGAAAACGGAAGATCGTTGTTCTAAAGGAAAAGACAAGACAAGGATGACTGTTGTCCCTTTGATAGGGAACCGTATCCAAACAAGGCAATCTAAATTGGAGCGTATAAGCTAGGAAAAGGAAGAGGAGGTACCAAATCAGCGTAAGAGAACAAGAAGATAACCGAGAACTAACAGTATGACGAATCCCTCAGGATCCTTTGATCCTGAGGGATTGCTACCTTAACAATTCACTATATCATTGATATCTCCATTTGATTGCTATAAGAAGAGGCAATATTGCTAGCCCAAGGGACGGAACTATTGTGGTTTTTATGAAACTTACTGTTGTAATTAAAACTTTGATCATCGACTCTCTCTAAGAGTGATTATTGTAACTCTATTTTGATGCATAATATATAAACTTTGGTTGTTGTTCTATCTTTGATTCTGGAGTAATATTAAGCAGTGTATCCCTGGAGGCTAAGGGCCTGGCCCTGATGGGACACTTGCTCCTGTACCATTATTTCCGATTCATGTGTGGTTTTATTTATTTACCCATTCTGTTTAGTAATATGATGTTCCATACTATTTTACATATCGGTTCTATTATATTTCGTTTCTACTTGAATAAGTAATGTTATTCTCTGCTCCACCTCCACTCCCCAATTAGCAAGGAGGTCGCAACCTTGTTTCCATCCCGTTTGACGTGATTGAAGACAATGGCTTGATTGCTGCGGAGGAACTACTCTAAGGCCTCAAGCCTCCAACTCTTGGCTAATTTCCTCGCCTGAGTCCCATGTTGTAGTTGCTTTGCCATGTTGATGAGAATATGGGAATCACCTTCTACTTCCAGGGGCTGCAAGTTGAGACATCTAGAAAGGAGAAGCCCTTGCCAAAGCCCCTCCAGTTCTGCTGAGTTGTTAGTGTCCCAACCTAACTTTCCAAAGTAAATATGGATGGGGGAACCTTTATGATTTCTAAATATACCCCCAAATCCTGCATTCCCTAGATTGCCCTTAGAAGCGCCATCAAAATTGAGCTTGATGGTAGTCTGTGGGGGAGGCGCCCAGGAGTCCTTTCTGTTGTTGTGACGCACAGACTGGGGAGGAGAGTGAGTGCTATTTGGGAGTTACAAATTCCAATTTTAGCCCAGATGGCTATCTCGTTTGCAGTGGAAGGAAAGTCCTCCTGAGCCCAGTTGCGAAGTGCCAAGGTCTCCTTAAGGTTATGGCAAAAGTTGCCCCATAGAATTTCAAGTGGAGCGCTCTGGTCCCTAAATATGCGTGTATTCCTCTCTTTCCATATAGTCCAGATGAGGAGACCAGGAATTGTCCTCCATAAGTGATTGAGAACTCCACTTTTGTAGGGGTTTTGTTGCCATTGGCGCAGTGAGTCTAGAATGTCTTCTGCCCCTCTACAATTTCTTTGACATCGGAAGCTGGCCTTCTCCCACAATTGATTGGCAAGTGAGCATGAGCTTAGGAGGTGCTGGAAGGTTTCCTCCTGGGATTTGCAATTGGCGCACATAGAGGGTCCATGAAAGTTTCTTCGTCGGAGATTGTCCCAAGTGAGGATTTTCCGATGCCCAACCAGCCAGAGAAAGAGGGAAACTTTGGGCTAGATGCCTGCAGCCCATAATCTGCTCCAAAAAGGATCCAGGGGCTCTGGGTTCCCGCATATGATTTTGTAAGCCTCTTTTATAGTGAAGGTCCCCCTGGGTGAGTAGCCCCATCTTAGGATGTCCTTGTCCTCTGAGTATCTGATCCGATAATTTTGAAGCTCCTTCTCCAGTAGCTGTTGTGCTTGCTAATCTGTGTTCTCAATTATACTATTGCTGTGCTTCCATTGCCTGTATCCCTGTTCAGTTTCCTGGGTCCAATTCTGCCAAACCTCTTCTTATAGTTGTCCTTCCCTGTAATGGTTTGGAGTCTGATCGAGTGTGCTATAGAGCCTCGGTAGCTAGTTCCACACATCCATCCAGAACCGCGTCGTTCGACCACTTCTCACTTCCCAGAAACTATGTTGCTGGATCATTGAGTAATGCTGTTTAGCCACTGTCCAAATGAGAGAGCCTTTAGCTGTGGGGATAAGTCTGATCAGGTCTTTCTGCGGTCTATGGCTGGCATATTTGGTGGTCCAGATGTTTGCCCAAGGCTTGTTAGGTGCAGTTAACCATTGCCACCAGATCTTTGCACACATGATTGTATTGCTGTGACTGGGATCCATTATACCTATGCCCCCTTGTTCTTTTGGCTTACAGACTGTGGTCCACCTGACCAAAGCCCATTTGCAATTTGTTCCTGAAGCGCCCCAGAGGAAGTTGCACTGAAGAGCCCTTATCTTTTTGATTACCCACTTGGGTGCTGCTAACATAGAGAAAAGGTAAAGAGGCATTGCCTGAAGGACCGCTTTGATTAGCACCAAACAACTAGCAATGTTCAGGGTTCTATGAGTCTAGAGACTTAGGTGGGAATCAAGATTGTCAAGGAGCTCACGCCAAGATGCGTGCTTTAGGCCAGAGGCGATGAGGGGGGCTCCCAGGTATTTAGAGGGAAGAGCGCCAATGGTGAATCCCAGGATTCGTGCTATGGCGAATTGGGTGATAGGAAGGGTGTGGAAGAAGTAGATGTGCGATTTAGCTATATTGGTAGTGGTGCCTGAGGCTTCTGAGAAATCTTCCAGCAGGGTTTTGATTTGAGCAGCTTCCTGAACAGAGGGATACCCAAAGAGCATGTTATCATCCACAAATTGCTGATGGGATATAGCTGGCAGGTTGTGAATGGATAGGCCTTTGAGATGCTTGGAGAGAAGGGCTTGTTTGATGTGGCGACCCAGGCCTTCTGCCATGAGCACAAAGGGGAAGGGGATAAAGGATCGCCTTGCCTGATCCCATAAACATTATTCATAATTATGATCGAGCCCAGGAATGCAATGCTCTGGTTCAGAAGGACGCAGCTC
The DNA here is from genome assembly GCA_000404065.3 of Pinus taeda. Classification (NCBI taxonomy): domain Eukaryota; kingdom Viridiplantae; phylum Streptophyta; class Pinopsida; order Pinales; family Pinaceae; genus Pinus; species Pinus taeda. Next base: position 47,839 of record APFE030683281.1, on the reverse strand, counting down.
CCTCGGATGCGGGTGACTGAAGAAGTCTTAAAGTTGATAGGACTGGGGTGGGGCGAGGCGGCTCGACACCTGCCCACCCAGTACAAGGTGTTTAATAATAGTGACGGGTGTAACATCTGGCATGCGCACGAGCAGGTGTATTACGTCCCCCCTTCAGGCGACTCAGGCTCATTCTCTCTGCCCACTGCAATGGATCCTCCTTCCGCACGCTGCTACTTGCAAAGGATGGCGGCGTTCATCAATGAGGAAGTTATGAATGTGGTTTTTCATGACAGGTTGGGTAAGTTTAAGAAGTGGCAATGCCCTGCGCTCAAGCTCATTCCTTGCGAATTGTTGGTCTAGGTTTATACCATTGCCTCTATTCGAATTCCAGTTCTCTTGGAAGTCTCTTTGTCTTCGATAAGGAAGCTCTGTCTGGCTCTTCAAGGGCAGCTCCTCTGGTATATTTCTCTCATTGGAAGGGCTCTAGTCCCAAATCAGAAAATCCTTGGGTTGGTTTATTATTGTGTTCTCCCTATCTTGGCCGCTGGCTCGCATGGAATTCGTCTCGGTAATCCTTTTTCTATTTGCATCCCTCTGTTCCACAATTCCGCCTTCTATCCGGTCTTCAATTTGGCAGGGAGGGAGATTGGTCTAGGAAACCCACTTGGTCTTCCAGGGCATTCTCCTGAGTCCCCGTGTATTAGCTGCTCTGAGCATAAGGCGCACTGTAACCTTCCCATTAACCCCTCTCCAATGGGTCGTCTTCGATAGAGAATGGGGTGCCGCAGAGGGAAACCCCGACGCGCTCCAAATGGTTCCTCCTCGGACTCTCCCGCCCCCACTAGTGAACTCCTCACTGGTCATTATCGGGGAACCCGAAGTGGGCGTGGAAGACGACAGACATCCAGCCAGTATCGTGGGCCTCCATCCTCGACAGGTTCAGCCATATTCACCTTCAATAGCTCACTGCATCGCCCCCGGATAACGACCCATATTTCCGTGTTATTTTATGAAACAACTCAGCTGGAAGGATCTGACTCCCACCCTGGCGGCTCTAGAGCAGTAGCTGGTCCTTCCTCTGCAATTCTATTCGGCATTGGCATGGCACCACTGCAGGCTCAGGATGCTCCAAGTTGTAGCACACAGGATGCTGAGATGGTGCCAGCAGATCCCGGACCCTCCAATCAGGTAGCTACTCCTGAAGATGATCTACCCAAGTTCGGTTGGTGCCGGATCGTGGAAGAAAAGCCCGTTGACTAGTTTGCTCATGCTGACGTGGGTTGGTCTTTTGACTTTTGTAATGGTTCATTTCAGGAATGTCGACTATAGTTCTCGTGTAGAAAGGCGGTCTGCCTATGTTTTTGCTGTGTGGGTTCATGTGTCTTTCCAGAAAAGCTTCTTCCCATTCCCCTGCGTGGGTTCTGGTACTGGTTTCACATCTGCTTCCTTGCGATTTTTGGCTCTTTGTAGAGCTTTGAACTGACTACGGTCCTCATGTAAATATTTTTCTCTCTTTAATAGATTTAGCCTTACTCAGAAAAAAAGAAGAAGAAAAAAAATGTTATTCTCTGCAACAAGAATGTTATGCTATTCATTCTAACTTTATATCGCATCGTTGTTCCCTTAACAATTGGCATTATCATTGTTGTTCCGTACAGATTACCATTGTTGTTCAATTACAGAGTAACAGTGTTGTATATTCATAAATCGGTATTAATGTATTTATCTATGGTTTACTCTGAAATGTGATTGTTGTTCATTTGGGATTACTGTTCCATCGTGATCACAATTGTTATTCCTTTATACCCGAGATTCATACTTGTTACATCAGAGCTCAGATTGCTATCCCTTTTAACATAGGAGTGTCGCGTGTAATATTTGATCTGGTTTGCTGTACATTTACATTTGATTTGAGCTGTTGTCCCATATTTCATTTCCATTAGTTTGCTGTCCTATTTCCATTTGCTATTCAAATCGTTTCTAAAGTAAGGATTGTTATCCAATTCTTGTAGGATACAATTATTGCTTCATTCATTCCTGTAGATTAAGGTTTTTCTGTTCAATTTCTATTAAGTAGTTTAGTTGTTGTTCCATTTCTTGTCACTTGAATTATCATTGCTTCGGTGTGTAGAATGATCTGAAACTGTAGTGAACATTGAAATATGTTTTCAAGTTCCTAGATTGATGATCTTTTCCTTGATTTCTTTTTAATTGCATCAATTTACAAAGGGAAGAGTTATCACTACTGTACCCTTGACTGATAAATTGTTGTAGCTTTTTGAGTACATGATTTGAGCTTTAAGTTTCTTTCGAAAAGTAGATTTTATTCCAAGCATCCGTTCACTCTTGTATTTTAAGAATTATACTACTAGCATTACTCTAACAAATCACTGCCTCAAACTGAGTACACTCTTTGAAATAACAAGTCGTTCCTGGATTGATAAGGGTAAATAGAGGTGAAAAAGACCCTTTTTATTGCTTGACAAAGGGATGCAGGAATGCAGGAATGCATGGGTCACACATTCACTAGATGAAATCAACATAATATGTCCTCATATGTAATATGAGGTGGTTGACATTAATTGGAGGAATTATGATTGGAAATTCCTAGGAATGAAATGTGTGAAGGAAGGAAGAGAACGTGGGTTATGAAACCATGGAAAAAGGAAATCAACATCCAAAGACCAAGAGATATGTCGATATGTATACAGGATGCTGATGCAAATTAGAAGATGTCATGATTAAAGGCCATCACAAAGTTAATTTTGATTTAAGTGTTCATTTCTTATTTTTGAACAAATATCTCGATGGGTTTATGTAGGGTTTCCGAGGGAAGAGCTATGGATATCTTCCACCACCAATGCCCATGTAGTAGGATGGAAGATATTTAAGTAAATGTGGCATGAAGAAGGCAACATGGCATGAAGGAAGACTAGATATGGACTAATGGATCACTTTCTGATGATGACATGACTAACTCATGCATGAAAGCGATGGATGGTCTGTTCCATATTAAGAAGTCCCAAAATATGAAGACTCGTAAATAACGAAAATAAGTTCATAACATTGTGAGGAGGATTTCTCCAAGAAATTGATTGTCCCATCTCCATCTGAAGAGCTCCTATAGGTCCCTAATTAAGAGGGAGCCTGGAAACAAGTTTTATTACTTGGAAGAAACTTAGAAGAAAAAATTCCTAAGCCAAGAGGGAGCTTCCATACATTCCTTGCACAGGAATGGGTACATTCCTTTATTGGAATAGATATTTCCTCCCTAATTAATAAGAAGAGGTAGACACATCATTATTGTCTTGACTTGGTAAGACAGAATGGAAGATTGGGTAAAAATATCACATCTGATGTTCTTTGAGGATGTGTTAGGGAATCCAAGATAATAATAGTCCTAGTGGAAGACACCATGAGAACCCTGGTGGGGTATGTTCCGAGAGAAACAATGAGGAGGGTGTCTATACATCATTTGTCTTGCCAGCATTGTGCTCAGATCTCATGGAGAGATAGAGTTGTTAGTCAAGGCCTTGCTATGTGAAAATAGTTGATATGATGCTAAACAAATGGGTTACCAATTTGACTTTTCTTATGAGAAATTCTTCACATTGAGAATGACCAAGTACCATTCTGAAGACCTGCCTAGTTAAGAGGGAGTGTTGAAAAGTGTAACTGGGTTCAGTCTTCATAACATATGTGTAATTATGATTTTATGTAATTGATGGAAATAATAAAAATAAAATTATTATTATAATGCTTGGCTCATGGGTTTCATGAGAAATGAATTTTATTTCTAGCGTTGACTCCCATTGTGAGCCTTTAAGATTTGTCATCTAGTCATAAAAGTCAATTTGAGTCTATTTCATGTATGAATGACCTTTCTTGGGCATGTAACATTTTGTATGAATCATTAGATAAGTATAAATATCCCTCCAAGACAAGCATAAGCATCTCCCTTCAAGTTGGCTTCAAAAGGAATAATAATATCTCTCCAAAGGACATGTTGGCTCATCTTCTTGTCAAGTCACCTTATTATCATGGAAAACAACTACAAATAGGCCACTCAACTTCATTTCGGAGCAATTATTTTTGGTCAGGTTATGAAGTTAGCAAGTGGTGCAAAGATTAGCGAAAGGGTTAAGAAAGATAGGCATATAGCCCATGAAGTGAAGAAAAGGGAGAGCAAGGTTTGTGGTATCAATTGGGTTTTTTTTTTTTTTTTTTGTCAGAATGATTTGATAGGAATTACAATCCTAATAGGTAGTCAAGTTGGAAGTAGGACAATTCTAAGAGGAAGCCGAGGCAAGATAGAAGGAGTCTCTATGCAAGGAAGGCCTAATTCTAGGAGGCTGAATCTAGTGAAGATCTAAAGTAGATGGTAGAAGAAGTTGAAGCATAATCGAGAAGAGGGAAGAAGCAGAAGGTTGACTATCATTGACTAAGGATCTCATCAAGGAAGCTTTTTTGTCTTGGTCTTGGAGTGGAAAATAGGTCAAGGGTCTTGGTCTTGGTATTCATCAATTGGAATCTACATAAGAAGAAGAATTTGTCTGCGTTTTCCTCTCAAGTGGGAGAGGTTTTAGCCCTCGATGGTAGCCTATATTCTGTGTCTCTTGTCTCTTTATGGTTTATGCATTGGTAGTTGTTTGATGAAAAAGAACACTAATAATAAAAGCAAAGGGAGATCCTAATCTAAGAAAGTAAAAAGAATTCATAAGAACTTACTAATAGAAGATAAATCATTTGATCTCAATGCCCCAGATTTCTAATTGGTTCCATTTTTATCTAATCCCAATATGGTGCGCTAAATTTTTAATTACAATTTTGTAAAAAATAATTTAAAAAAGGTTTAAACGCATGATTTAAATATGCAATGAAGTTATCCATTTCAATTTCATTCATTGATAGAGCAGCTATCCCGAAAATATACTGGCATCTTTCAGTTTAGACCATCCCCTCAAAAAGATTAATTAGCAAAATCATTAAAGTCCCCAATTCCAATAGGGGGGCACCTATCTATGTAATAAGAGATTATTACTATCATAAACAAAAGAGATCAATAAACCAAAAGGATTATTTTTTTGTGTAAATCAACAGTTGTATATTATATCATAAAATTACATAGGTTACAAAAAGGCTGTATGCACAGATAGAGAAAGCAATTTCATCAAGTTTTCTCAAAAATGACTGTTAGCAACTGAACCTGTATCTTTAGAACCTGAGACTAACCACGCAGGGCTGCCTAATGAGGGGTCCAAACAAGAAAAGCCAACCATCCAGGGTTGCTTGATAGTAGACACAAAGCGAAAGAGGGCCCGGAGGACCTCAAAAACTGCGACAAAGAGATACAAAATGAGAGAAAACCAAGAAAACAAGAAGCCATTACAGCTTCAAAATCACATAGTCTTTGCTGGTTGTACTTGGGCCAGTCGTAGCAGCCTTGATATCGGGCTGCGGAATCCTTTGAGGAGTGGGGTGCTTCACCTTGCTAGTGTCAGTTTTCTCCACCGGGACATCCACAGCAACATTGGTTTCCTGACGGATGGAGAGCTTGAGGAGATTGATGAGGACTCCCAGCTTGTGCGACAGGATTCTGACTTCCTGAGTCGGCACACTAATATTGATCTCCATAGCATCTAGCCTTGCCGAATTCTCTTTAGAAACGATGAAAATGGCCTGGTGCACTTTCTTGATATCTTCTACCTGCATGCTGAGCTCTTTGGCCATCATGGTCTTCATACGCCACATCTCACTTTGGGTTCGAACAAATTGCGTTGCTCTGGTGGTCACTATGCCGGGGTCCGATATCCAGCCCATTTCCGTCTCCAGAGCCTGAATGTCCATATGTTCTTCTTCCTCTATGACCGCAGCTTCAAGCTCTTCAATTTTCCATTTTTCTTTCTTAGAGATCCAGGTCTCATAAACCTCACGGGCTTTTTTCAGGTCCCGGTTGGTAGACGCATTACGACTGCCCTCACGAGCCATAGTGTTATTGTAGGTGTTAGCGTGGGTGGAGGAGATAATGAACTTCCTAACAACACTGAGATTGTTAAGAAACAAGCAAGGAGAATGCGATGTCTTGATTTCCTGGTTGAATGCCTTAGTTATAGCTGAAGGTTGAATGTTCTAGATTGAGATCTTCCACTTCGCCTTCTGAGATATGTTGTTCCTACCATAATAACTACCATTTCGATTTCACAGCTCCTTCTCATGATGCTGATCTAGAGCCATTACTCTACCACGCTTGAGGTTGCTGGTTGAAAGCCAGGTGTCCTCACCTGCTTCTTGCTGACTGTGCCGACCATACTTTTTGTTGATTTTCCTCCCTTCCTGATATACTTTCCTTGTGAATGATTTTCCACCTTTCCCCAAGTACTCCATGGGCCTGTCGCCCATTGTACCTCCATTCGGCATTAAGTGTATTATTAATTCGCATAGGTTTCTAATGAGCCATATCCTGCAACCCGTCTTCCGCTCTTGATTCTCCTGTAAGATCTTGCCTCGAGATGAGAGTGCATTGATTCCTAAGCTTGTCTTCTATGATGTCTTGCCAACAAGTGTCAATGATCTCCATCGGATGATCGACCGTGTGGTTGGCAAGGCAATCCGCTAAGACATTTGCTTTCTGCCTAACTGCCTGTGGAACAATGCTGCTGAGGGAGGAGAGATGTTTCACAATGAGTGTTGTAACCATGGCTAATCTCTAGTGCTTTGTAACTTTCTTCGGCCAAGTCCCATTTTGCATTCTCTTCGTCGCAGTGACGGCCAAGAGGGAATCTCCTTCCACTATAACAGAGCCTCTACCCAGACGGATGAGGATTTGCAGCCCTTGTTCTAGGGCTGTGAATTCCGCTTCATTGTTGGTGGCCTCCCCAAGCGCTCTGTAGAAAATGTGGAGGATTTCACCTTTTTCATTTCGGATGATGCCTCCAAGCCCTGCAGGACCAGGGTTGCCCCTGGAGGCCCCGTCGAAATTTAATTTGCAAAACCCAGGGGTGGGGGCCAGCCAGGCCGAAGGAACATGAGCAGGTCGAGGGTGGTTTGCTTGAGCCTTGTGACTTATTAGACCATTCATGCCAAACAATAGTAGGATGCGAGAGTCATTGGGAGTGAGCATCTTGTCCAGTTCCGCTTTGAAGATGGTAAGGGCAGTCTCTTTTAAACTGTGCATAATGACTGTTTTGATGGTTTCAAGCTGCTTGAATTCTTTTTGAAAAATTTGTCTGCTCCTCTCTTTCCAAGTGTTCCATACTATAAAACTGGGGCAGAGCCTCCAAAGGGCGTTAACCATATTACAACTGGAATACTTTGTGCGCCAATTTGCAATGGAGCCTTGAATATAATTTCTTTGCTTGTTTATTTGTTTGAATATTCCTTTCATCCATTCCCACAGATTATTGGTCCAGTCATAGTCATTAAGGAGATGGTTCATCGTTTCCTCATCCTTTTCACAGAGGGGGCATTTGTAAGGCCCATAAAACCTCTTTTCACTAAATTCTTTGAGGTAAGGATTTTTTGATGCATGAGAAGCCAAAGAAAAGATTTTATCTTTGGCCAGAGAGCATTGTTCCAAACATTTGGGTACCAAGCTACTTTGTCTTCCAGGTTCTTGTGCTCGAGATACATTCTGGCCTCCTTGAGGTTGAAAGTTCCCCCGTCGAGTTTTCCCCACCTGATTTGGTCTTCTTCCCGAGTGGACCGGATCATTCTCTTATTCAGATCATAGTTTAAGGTGCTGAGGAGGTCTATCATGTCTTCCTCTAAGGGGAGAGGCTCTAGGTTCCATTTTATCCAGTGTTGGTTCTCGTTGCTTCTAGACCAGTATTTATGAACTTTTATCTTGCCCGTTGCCTGAAACCATCTCTATAGGGCAAGATAATTGGGGTTTTCTAGTTTGGGTAGCTGTTGCCATGCATCCTCCCAGAATAAAGCATTGTTGCCATTTTGAATTTCCCAAAAGCAGTGGTCTTGAATGAGGTGGGTGTTAGCTCTGGCCAAATTCCAAATAGGGGAACCTTCAGGGGCTTCTGTCATTCTGATCAGGTCCTCAGTTCTCCACATTTCAGCATATTTGGCCTTCCATAATTTTGCCCAAGGTGTATGGGGTTCCTTGATCCAACACCACCAAAGCTTGGCTCCATAAGCTTTGTTGATAGTGTCCGGGTCTTGCAGCCCTAAGCCCCCCAAGTTTTTGGGTTTGCATAATTTATTCTAGGCTACAAGTGCCCATTTATGTTTATCTGCTTTGCCCGACCAAAGAAAGGCTCTTTGAATATTCCTAAATTTGTGTATAACCATTTTTGAAGCTAGGAGGATAGAAAGCATATAGAGAGGAATGGCTTGTAGAACCGCCTAAGTCATTACAAGTCTTCCTGCAAAATTCAAACTCTATTGGTCCAATAATTTCCCCTGTCCTCTAGCCTAGAGAGCAAATGCTCCCAGTGGAGTTTCTGCCAAGAATTGCCAGTGAGAGGAATGCCAAGATATTTAGATGGGAGGCTGCGTCTTTTGAAACCAAGGATGTTAGTGAGGTGCTTTTGGATTTCCAAGTGCGTATGGAAGAAAAAAAACAAAGGATTTATCCAAGTTAAGATCCATACCATATGCTTGGCTGAACAGGTTCAAAATGGCTTTGAAACCTTGGGCTTCCTTAATAGTAGGAGTCCCATGCAGCATGGTATCATCCACGAATTGCTGATGGGTAGTTGCAGGAGAGTGATTCAGGGGTTGAAGACCTGTGATGATATTCCTATCCTTAGCCAATTTAATGATGCAACTCAGTCCTTCCATTAAGATAACAAAAAGGAAAGGGGAGATAGGATCTCCCTCACGAATGCCTCTGGAAGGGTAGAAGGGGTCCGAAGGGGCTCCATTGACCAAAATAGAGAAGCTGGGAGATTTGACCATGGCCAAAATCCATCTGATCCAATGCTGGGCAAAACCAAAAGCTTTCAAAATAGCTTCAAGATAATTCCAACTAACCTTATCATATGCTTTTGAGAGGTCCAGTTGAATGATCATTCAAGCCTTTTTCTGAGACTGAAGGGTGTGGATCATTTCCTGTGCCAATAAAACATTGTCCATGATTTGCTCGCCTTCCACATAATCTGACTGCTTTTCTGAGATGATCAAAGGGAGAATAGGCTTTAACCTGTTGGCCATGACTTTGGAGATGATCTTGTACATCACATTGCAGAGAGCTATAGGTCGAAATTTAGAAGGCGTGCAGGCAGCCTCTTCCTTGGGGATGAGTGCAATAAAAGTGGAGTTTATGGATTTGAGTATGGAGGAGGATCTTCTAGAGTCCTCGATTACCGCCCATATGTCCTGCTTCACTATGTCCCAGCAAGCTTTGAAGAAGTCAATGGTGAACCCATCTGGTCCCGGGGCCTTGCCATTGGCCATGTCTTTGACTACCTCTTCTACCTCCAAAAGGGTGACTGGGCAGTTTAAGGACCTGTTCTGTTCCTCTGTGATTAGCTTGGGAATAGAGGGAATGACTGTTTTGATAGCCTCTTGTCTGTTAATGTTCGATTATGTAGCAATAAGTCTGAAGTGGTTCCTGAGGATAGAGGCAATCTCCTGATGAGATTGAAAGGAGGTCTCCTATTCATCCTTAAGCTTCGTTATTTTATTAGTGCATCTGTAATCCAAGGCAAAGCGATGGAAGAATTTGTTTTTTTTCTCCCCTTCATTCAGCCACTGAATACGGGATTTTTGTCTCCATAAAGTTTCCTCCTGATTGCATCTCTTATTCCATTTTTGCAGGAGGTTACGCTTCGTGTTAATGGAGTTCTGAGATATGTCCCCCTTGATCTAGTTGTTATGTATTAGACTCATCTGATTCTCCAGGGCTTGCTTGTCCTCAAAGATGTTGCCAAAGACCTCTTGGTTCCAAGTTCGTAGCTTTGCCCTTATGTGCCCAATCTAGCTTGGAGCTGAAGCATTTTGGTACCTCTTGTGTCCAAATGCTCGTTCCACCAAAGTTGGATGTTGGTGGTGAAAGTTGGATGATTGAGCCAGAAATTTTCAAAGCGAAAGGGACTATTTTTTGGGGTTCCAAGAATGATTTCCTGTAAAGAGATGGGCCAATGATTTGATCCTCCAGATGGAATAATCTCAAATTCCACTGTGATTCCCTCAAGGAGAATGGTGTCCGAGATTAGAAACTAATCAAGCCAAGATGCGATCAGCCTATCCCCTCCTCTCTTATTATTCCAAGTGAAAATGTCGTTTTTGGGTTGGATGTCCACTAGGTTAGCCGTTCTTATGAAAGAAATGAAAGCCTCGGCATCTCTGTTTAGGGTTTGAAGTCCACCCTTCTTTTCCCCTGGAGAGGTGATCATGTTAAAATTGCCGCCATAGATGGCCTTAGCATTAGAGTGCCTTTGTTGCATCTTGGATAAGTTTTACAATAGCTGTAGCTTGTCCTCCAGCCTTTGGGGGCTATAGACATTAGTGAATAAGTATGTGCCAGCTTCTCCCAGGATCTGCATTTCAAGGGAAATGAAAGATCTAGAGGCCTCAGCGTTAAGGAGGAGTAGGGAGTGGGGTTTCCAGAAGATGGCTAAGCCCCCTTCCAGAGAATTACCTTCTACCTCCAAGTGCTCCATTCTCATTCTTATTCTTCTGCCTATCCCTTCCAGCTTTAGCCTAGAGCATTTGGTTTCCTGCAAGAAAACAATGTCCGGATTTTCCTGTGTGACTTTCTTTTTCAATAATCTTTGTTTGGTTTGGCTGTTGAGCCCTGTTTCATTCCATGAGAGTATCTTCATAGTTAAACTATAATTATGAGGAGAGAGGGAAAGCCTCAAGGGCCTTCATCTTGCCTCAGTTGATGAGCATTTGGCCGAGCTCATGGAACGCTTCATTGTTTGTTCTTCTGCCCCGTTTCTTTCTATGTTTTGCATTAGAATAAGTTTGATGTAGGTTTTGTGCCTTGATGCCCAGTCCGTTTTTTGCGCCCAGACCCCTTTTCTGCCCTATCAGGGCTACATCATGCCTTGATAGAAAGAGGAAGTTGACTCGGTCAGTCTCTTCCTCTAGAATGTCCTCCACCCCTTTTTGTTTCCATTGCTCAACTATGGTATTAAGGTCCATTCCTTCTTGTTCTAGAGTGTCATTTAGGTCCCAATCCTCTATGCCCACTTCACTTAATGTCATTCCCTCGTCCCCTTCCATGTCTTTCCTCAATCCTGGATCTCGGATAAAATCATCAATCGAGATTGGAGTTGGCATCTAGGTGTTCTGATCGTTCTTTTTTAGGATTTCCTGCTCCGATACTGGTATTTGGGTATCGTCATCTGCCCCAGTTTCCTCTCTAAGCACCTCAAAGGTGTTCATAGACCTTTTGTTGATGTTTCCTGTCTTCGGTTAATATCTTCTGTTAGTCCAGTCTTTGCTTGTGGGTCGGATGAAACCATCATGATTTTTGGTTGGGAGATCCTTAGCCTTCTCTACGGGCTTGTGCATGGGACATTCCCGGATCAGATGGCCATGTTCATGGCATTTTCTACATCTGAAGGGTATTTGTTCGTAGTCTATGGCTTGGAAAAAGACTTCATCTCTATATTCCAACCATAGACCTTCATGAAGAGCACCTGAAACGTCCATTTCAACACAGATTCTAGCACAAGATGTGTACCTTTTTTGGAGGGTTGCTTTTGATGCTTGAATGAAGGTGCCAAGTTTATTGCCAATTTTCTCCAAAGCTGCCAGTCTCCAGTATTTGATAGGGAGGGAAAAAAGGTAGATCCAAACAGGAACATGCTTGAATGTTTCCTGTTTTGGTGCGAAATTCAGTTTCCAGGGTCTCATGTATAGGCCTGCTGAGGCATAGAAGTAAGGGCCTCCATCAAAGATGTGGTTTCTGTCTTCAAGGTTTGCAGAGACCACTGTAAAAAATTCTTTGGCTTCTAGGTGGAGTTTAACATCTCCTTTCGACTTCCACATTTGCTTGATCCATTAGCATAAGGCTTTTTCTATGGGCCAAAATCCAATGAACTTGCAGATCATTGCATGAATAGCCATATGATCCCTATAGGCTTGCAGTTTGGGGTCAGTGATGATAACCCTCAGGATTTCTGTAGTTTTTGGCTTGCATCACCCCTGGTCTCTTTGTTGTTTGTTTTCCGTGGCCGGTTCTTCTGGGTCTAGGCCTCTCAAGGGGGAGGTTGCATCAGCCTCCGCTTCTTTGGTATTCTATCCCGCTCCTTGAGTGGTATCTGGTTTGTCTCTCCCTTCTATATTTTTTATGCCTTTTGTCTAGTTTGGAAACTGGGTTTCCTTCGTGTTTCCATCCAGTTTTGTCTTCTTGCTGAGCTCATTTTTCCCTATGGTGTCTAAACCCGTGATCTGCACTCCTTCCAAAGGGCTTTTACCTTTGTCCATCATTATTTGTTTGTAGGAAGGGGCCCCATTGGCCCTCGCTTGCTTAATCCGTTGGGCCAGGGCAAGCCCCCGCTGTCTTAGATCAGTGAACAGGGCACCGCCCCCTGCGAGAGTGGGTAACAGTGCACAGACTATGATCCAAAACCCTAGGTCAAAGAGTTGCAGAGCCAAAAACCGAGAGCTAATCGAATGCACATATAAGCAAGCTCTTTTCATAAACCCAAAAGATTATTAATATTATAAGCTTGACTAATTAATATTATAAACACAAATGATTAATAAACCCTAGGAATTAATATTTTAAACTCAAAGGATTAATAAACCCAAAATAAATAAATTAATATTAACAATATCAAACCAATAAATAAATATTAACAACAATAATATTTATAACAATATTTACAGTACTAAAATTAACAATTCTAATTAATCTAATTAATCATATTAACCTAATGTTTATATCACATATTAATAATTTTAAATTAATAATATTAATAATTTTTAACATTAATGATTTATTCTAGAATGGGTTATTTTGGAATACTATAAAAATAAAAAATATAAATATAAATATTATAAATTTCACATTATATAAGTTATCTATGAAATAAGTTTACAAGGAAAGCGCTAATTTAGAAGTACAGGTCCCCAATATTACTAATATTAGCTAAGATATATTCAAAATTTATATGAAATATTCTTTAAATTGGTAATGCTCGACATTTTTTTTTAAACAATTTCTTGTGAAACAAATAGTTTTATAACAATTTAGTGGTCATTAATTACGTATGAGCATCTCCATAATCCTTTTAAAATTTTATTTTATAAATTTGCATTTTCTTATTTAATAGATAATTGAAAGTTTAGTTTTATGATGGAATGAAAAGAAAAATTTAGGTAACATATAAATAATAGAATCTAAATATTCAAATATGAAAATGAAAAATATTATACTTTTTTCAAGAATCATCATCAAAAACTATCATTAATCTGAAAAGTTGTAACTTCAACCAACACAACTCTTTAATGAATTATATTTACATCAGTGACTTCATTAATGGACAAATAAATTTATGAGTGAAACAACTTACCATGTGCGTTTTACACTACTGACATTATAAGAATTTATGTTAAAGATTTTAAATTATTAATAACTATATAAAATACCATCTATATATTTTAATATATTTAGTTATATTATTATACTACATTATTTTGTATATGTGATATAATATTGTTATTACAATAATTTTGCTAATATTTTATAGTTAAATTAAAACTAAAAAATAATCATATATAATCCTAATAATACAATTATTTATATTGATAATATATATTAATCTTTCACCATAATAATATAATTTATCAATACAATTGTTAATTCTTTTATATATTACTTGAAATAATTTAATATAATCAACTATTAAGATATATATTAAATAGAGAAATTATATTATTACTTATAAATAATATTATACAGTTAGCATTAATAATATGCAATGAAGTTATCACTTTCAATTTCATTCATTGATAGAGTGACTATCCCAAAAATATACTGGCATCTCTCAATTTATACTATCACATCAAGAAGATTAATTAGCAAAATCATTTAAGTGCCCAATTCCAATAGGGGGGCACATATCTACGTAACAAGAGATTATTACTATCGTAAACATTATTAATAATATATATTTATCTCTCACCATAATTATTATATATTTATTAATACAATTGTTAATATCTTTTATATATTACTTGAAATAATTTAATAATATCAACTATATATAGATTATATATTAAGATAGAAAGAATATTATATTATTACTTATAAATAATATTATACAGTTAGCATTAATAATATGCAATGAAGTTATCACTTTCAATTTCATTCATTGATAGAGTGGCTATCCCGAAAATATACTGGAATCTTTCAATTTAGATCATCCCATCAAAAAGATTAATTAGCAAAATCATTAAAGTGCCCAATTCCAATAGGGGGCTCCGCGCCTATCTACGTAGAAGAGATTATTATTATCATAACAAAGAGATCAATAAACCCAAAGATTTAATATTATTATAGCTTGACTAATTATATTATAAACGCAAATGAATTAATAAACCCTAGGAATTAATATTTTAAACTCAAGGGATTAATAAACCCAATATAATATAAATAAATATTAACAATATTAGACCTATAAATAAATATTAACAACAACAATATTTATAACAATATTTACAATATTAAACCTAATAAGTCTAATTAATCTAATTAGTAATATTAACCTAATTTTTATACCACTATTAATAATTTTATTTTATTTTATTTTTTGGTGGTTCACGGGTACCCTTCATCATTGGGTAGCTGCTACGTCGACAGTAATTTTGGGCAGATCGACCCCGAAGGGGGATCACATCCCCTCGACCTATGTAGTGACCTGACCCCAAGGGCTTTCGGGTTGAATCGGCCCTGTGACCCCCGTATGGCGAGGCACTAATTTGACCGGTTGAGCTAATCCTTGGGGATTTTTTTTTTCCAGTGTGGTTCATGAACACCCTGGTGAGTGAGTGGTCGCTACGTCCACGGAAAAATCTAGGCTAATCGCCCCTCAGCCTACTACCAAGACCTAACCCCAAGGGCTTCGGGCAGAATTGACCCTGTGACCTCCCGATGGCGAGGCATGGTTTTTGACCAACTGAACTAACCCTTGGAGCTACCACTATTAACAATTTTAAATTTATAAAAAAATTATATTAATAATTTTTTTTTATTAATGATTTATTCTGAATTATTTATTTTAGAATACTAATAAAAATAAAAAATAATAATGTAAATTGATGCAGGAGCATCCAGCTCTGAGGAGACGGAATTCGGCTGACAGTCTCACACAGATGAAATCATGAATTCATGGCTAAACAGGCATAGGCTTGTCAAGTCATTTTACTTTAATTTTAATTAGTTTATCTTATCATAAGACATTAGGAGTAAATCGATTGGCAGTCATAGGTTATTTCTGTTGCAAGTAGGAATTATGGACAGTGAGATAAACTGACAGTTAATTAGTTCTTTTGTTTAGTTAATTAGCTCTTTACAGTTGTGTTGGTTAATGCATTTCAGAAATTGGAAATTAGTTACAGTAAACTGTTAGGGTAGTTCCAACTGAATTAAACTGTATTGTCTCAGAAATGTTAAAGGAGAAAAAAATCATTGTAGGGGATCCCTCTCCACGAAGAACAGAGAACAGAAAGAAGAATACAGTCATTTTCTTTTTAAATAAAGAGCATCTATTTATCATCACTGTAATGAAAAATTTCATGTATGTAATATAGCTGAATATATGTAACAAACTGGCATAAGAGTAACAGTACAGGACGACAAGCGAGAAGGATAAAGAACGGGTGCAGACACAAACTTCCAGAGCGAGAAGAAGAAGTCTAGAACACGACTGAAAGAGAGAGATAACAGCAAATGACCAGAGAGCACATAACAGCGTGCGTCTAGAGCAAAGAGACCAAGCAAACTGAACAGAGATAAAAACCAGGTAACCCGAACAACTTCATCATGATATGAGCAGAATAGTATTTTAAAGAAAGTCGAAAAGAAAACAGTATTACATTGCAAAGTTGAATTGAATAACTACATATTTGAATTCACGGTCCTTTCGAGACCCAAGAAACACATTCTGGAGAACAGAGAAGAATTTACACAAATAACAATTACAGTCAAGTCATCATTATGAAATAGAGTCTGCATATTTACATTATAAGCCGAGAAATCACCAAAACCCTGTAGTGAGAACAGTCCATAACATTGACAACCAAAGTTGCGGTTACCCGAGGGTTTCAACAACCCAAACAACCTATCGATGGACGAGAAGTTACAGGTAAACATGTGCCAACAAGGAAAGACCAACAAGAGACCATATTACAGACAAGGGTTTCGAAAACCCAAAATATTCATCTACAGGGCAGGGTTTCGGACAAACCCAGAAAACATATCAGGACAACAGAACCGTTACCAAATGAAATTGTCAGAGACATAATGAGCTACGCCATCGATAAATAGACAAAAGCATCGCACAGGCGATTACCAAACACAGACAAACCTAAGACAACAGTCTATGAACAGAGACCCGACGAGTTAAGATCCTACCCGGAACGAAGCACTATAGGGTTCGAAGTGAAGGCCACAGTCGTGAGGAGCGCAACCAAGAATCAACCAGTTCGAACCACCTGCAACCAGAAATCAACCCGGATTAGTAAGGTCCTAGTCCATCAAACCCTCAAGGAACAGAAAAAGAAATAACGGTGCCAGAGAAACGCTTACCTGAACAGAGGAGGCCGAACGAATAGTGGACAAACCATGAAAACCTGACAGACACGGAGCAAAATGTGTTAGAGCAGGTAAAGGAGAGATAAGGGATTTAAATCAAAGAGCGAATGTTTACCTCGACAATGAACCTGGAGCGCCGAACAGCTGGACTAAACCCTGTCACGGAAAAACCCTGTCAATAAATCGAATAGGAAGCAAGTTCAATAGTTAAGCATTGAGAAAGTTAACCAGCAAATAAACTACAAACCCTGTAGAGCAGAACGGCGCCCCCAAATCAGTGAGTTTCCATCTTCAAGAGTAGGGAAGGGTCGAGAGAACCCACATTACAGACCTCGAAGAACCAGAACGGCCAGGCGAACAGAGTTTCCGCAGAGGAGAACAAGCTCTCGGCATAGTGACCGAAGAAAGAGTGAAGTGAAAATGATTAGCAGAGGGATGTCAACGGGTGCTTTTGAGTGAGGTTAACCGACAGGTACAGGTGAGCGCCCGGTGAAACAAGTTTCCAAACCCTAATCCTTCTACCGAGGCAAGGTACAACTCATTAAACCGATCATTGAATTGCCCAGGACACGGGTCATATCAAACAACGATCCTTAGTTTGGCGGGAGGCCATCATAAGTGGTATCAGAGCTAGTTTCTTGAGTCGGAACTAATGGAACAGGTGGAAGAACAAGTGGAACAGGT
>APFE030683281.1:0-28494 GCA_000404065.3 Pinus taeda | reverse complement strand
CTGCCAAATAAAGCAGCTTACCGCATGAGTCCCAAGGACCATGAAGAGATTAGGAAACAGGTCCAAGAGTTGCTGGACAAGGGTTTGATTCGGGAAAGCATGAGCCCGTGTGCAGTGCCTACTGTTTTGGCCCCCAAGAAAGGAGGAGAGTGGAGAATGTGTACGGATTCCAGGGTGATTAACAAAATTACCGTGAGGTACAGGTTTCCCTTACCAAGGATGGACGATATGATGGATTGTCTGAGTGGAGCGACTTACTTTTCAAAGATTGATTTGAAAAGTGGGTATCACCAGATCCGGATTCGTGAGGGAGATGAATGGAAAACTGCTTTCAAGACAAACGAAGGCTTATACGAATGGCTGGTGATGCCGTTTGGTTTGAGCAACGCTCCCAGCACATTCATGCGTCTGATGAATGAAGTGCTGAAAGAATTTAACGGTAAGTTTGTTATAGTTTACTTGGACGATATTCTGATTTTTAGTAAGACTAAGGAGGAGCATTTCAGGCATTTACAGAGCGTGTTGAGAAAATTACAGCAGAACAAGCTGTTAATTAACTTGAAGAAATGTACCTTTTTTCAGCGGGAACTGATATATCTGGGTTTTGTTATTGCAGAGAATGAATTAAAAATGGATCCAGAAAAAGTGGCAGCTATAGTTAGCTGGCCTTCTCCGAAGAGTTTGTTTGAAGTTCGAAGTTTCCATGGACTTGCCATTTTTTACAGGAAGTTCATCAGAAATTTCAGCGAGATTTGCGCACCGATGTTAGACACAATCAAGAAAGTAAATCAGCCATTTCACTGGACTGAAGCAGCGGAAAACAGTTTTCAGATCTTGAAAAAGAAGATCACTGAAAGACCAGTGTTAAGACTGCCGGATTTCAACAAACTTTTTCAAGTTCGTTGCGATGCCAATGGTACAGCCATTGGGGCAGTTCTTAGCCAGGAGGACAGACCAGTTGCTTATTTCAGCGAAAAGCTAAATGAGAGCAGACAGAAGTACTCGACCTATGACAAGGAGTTTTACGCCATCGTGCAGGCTTTGAAACACTGGCGGCATTATCTATTGGGTAACGAATTTGTTTTATTTTCTGACAATTCTGCGTTACAGTACATTATGCAGCAGCATAAATTGAACCACAAGCATGCAGCTTGGGTTGAGTACCTGCAAAGTTTCACGTTTGTACTAAAGCACATTAGTGGGCAATCAAATAAGGTAGCAGACACACTTAGTAGGAGAACATTACTGTTACAGGAGAGCACAATGCAGATCTTAGGATTTGAACACTTGAAAGAGCTGTATCCGACTGACAACGAGTTTATGGAAGCCTATGAGGCTTTCCAAAACCCGCTGTTACGAAATGACAGCAAGTGGCTGGATTATAACTTACAGGAAGGATTTCTATTCAAAGGAGGGCAGTTATGCATTCCCAGCTGTTCTATGCGGGAAAATATCATACAAGAAAAACACAGTGGAGGCCTAGCATGACACTTTGGAATTGACAAGACCGTTGCTCAAGTACAACATTTCTATTTTTGGCCTAAGTTGCAGCGAGATGTGCAGAGGTATGTGGCTAGGTGTAAAATTTGTCAATTGGCAAAAGGTCACAGTCAGAACACTGGACTTTATATGCCATTACCCATTCCTAGTCGACCTTGGGATTTGGTTAGCATGGATTGTGTGCTGGGCTTGCCAAAAAGACAACGCGGCTTTGATTCAGTGATGGTTGTAGTCGACCGATTTTCGAAGATGGCACACTTTGTACCGTGCAGGAAAACCAGCGACGCTACTTACATAGCACACCTTTTCTTTACAGAGATTGTGCGGTTACACGGACTTCCACGAACCATTATCTCTGATAGGGATGTCAAGTTTACAGGTCATTTCTGGAGAACCCTGTGGAAGAAGTTAGATACTCAGTTGCAGTTCAGCTCCGCTTATCATCCGTAGACGGACGGACAAACAGAGGTAGTGAACCAGAGTCTGGGGAATTTGCTTAGAAGTTTAATAGGTGAAAATTCCCGGACTTGGGATCGTGTATTGGCACAGGCGGAATTTGCATATAACGATTCTCCTAACCGTAGCACATGCTACAGTCCATTCCAAATTCTGTACGGCATGCACCCACGAGGAGTGCACGAGTTACGAGATTTGGGGAAACTGGAAAAACGGAGTGCGGACGGTGAAGATTTCGCCCAAGCTATGAGCAAACTACACAAACAGGTTAAGCTGAAACTACAGGACAGCAGTCTGAAGTATAAGCAACGAGCTGATACAAAACGCCGGGAGGTTCAGTTTAATGTCGGGGATGAAGTTCTTGCATACTTACGCAAGGAATGGTTTCCAAAGCGAGAGTACAACAAGCTCAAATTTAAGAAAATCGGGCCCTGCAAGATCATTCGCAAATTCTCTGCGAACGCTTACGAGGTACAGTTGCCACCAGGGATTGGTATTTCCCCTATTTTTAACGTGGCAGATCTGTTCCCTTATGTTGCAGGTTCAGCAGATGACGCAGCAGCAGAGCCACCGCAGGACACCAAATTGGAAGGAGACTCTTGGACGAGACAGATGCCGATGGCACCACCCGTCGAGATTGAGGGGATTTTGGGCACACAGGTAGCTAAGCGCACACGCAGGAAGAAATATTTGCGGTATTTAGTAAAGTGGAGGAACCGTCCAATAGAGGACAGTTCGTGGCTCAATGCAACGCAAATTCAGAAGGCGGGCTATTCTGTTGACGACCTCATGGAACGGAGCCATGACTTTTTGCCACCCTGGGAGCCTGATGCAGGAGCATCCAGCTCTGAGGAGACGGAAGTCGGCTGACAGTCTCACACAGATGAAATCATGAATTCATGGCTAAACAGGCATAGGCTTGTCAAGTCATTTTACTTTAATTTTAATTGGTTTATTTTATCATAGGACATTAGGAGTAAATCAATTGGCAGTCATAGGTCATTTCTGTTACAAGTAGGAATTATGGACAGCGAGATAAACTGACAGTTAATTAGTTCTTTTGTTTAGTTATTTAGCTCTTTACAGTTGTGTTGGTCAATGCATTTCAGAAACTAGAAATTAGTTACAGTAAACTGATAAGGTAGTTCCAACTGAATTAAACTGTATTATCTCAGAAATGATAAAAGAGGAAAAAGATCATTGTACGGGATTCCTCTCCCCGAAGAACAGAGAAACAGAAAGAAAGATACAGTCATTTTCTTTTCAAATAAAGAACATCTATTTCAAGTTATAATATCATCACTGTAATAAAATTTCATGCATGTAACATAGCTAAGTAAATGTAACAAAACTGGGATAAGAGTAACAGGACAGGACGACAAGCGAGGAGGACAAAGAACGGGTGCAGACACAATTTTCCAAAGCGAGAAGGAGAAGCCAAGAACACGACTGATAGAGAGAGGCAACAGCAAACGGCCAGAGAGCACATAACAGCGTGCGTCCAGAGCGAAAAAAAAACAAGCAGACTGAACAGAGATAAGAACCAGGTAACCCGAATAACTTCATCATGATATGAGCAGAGCATTATTTTAAAGAAAGTCAAAAAAATACAGTATTACATTGCACAGTTGAATTAAATAACTATATATTTGAATTCACGGTCCTTTCGAGACCCAAGAAACACATTCTGGAGAACAGAGCAGAATTTACACAAATAACAATTACAGTCAAGTCATCATTATGAAATAGAGTCTGCATATTTATATTATAAGCCGAGAAATCACCAAAACCCTGTAGTGAGAACAGTCCATAACATTGACAACCGAAGTTGCGGTTACCCGAGGGTTTCAACAACCCAAACAACCTATCGACGGACGAGAAGTTACAGGCAAACAGGTGCCAACAAGGAAAGACCAACAAGAGACCATATTACAGACAAGGGTTTCGAAAACCCAAAATATTCATCTACAGGGCAGGGTTTCGGACAAACCCAGAAAACATATTCGGACAACAGAACCGTTACCAAATGAAATTGTCAGAGACATAATGAGCTACGCCATCGATAAATAGACAAAAGCATCGCACAGGCGATTGCCAACCACAGACAAACCTAGGAAAACAGTCTATGAACAGAGACCCGACGAGTTAAGACCCTACCCGGAACGAAGCACTGTAGGGTTCGAAGTGAAGGCCACAGTCGTGAGGAGCGCAACCAAGAATCAACCAGTTCGAACCACCTGCAACCAGAAATCAACCCGGATTAGTAAGGTCCTAGTCCATCAAACCCTCAAGGAACAGAACAAGAAATAACGGTGCCAGAGAAACGCTTACCTGAATAGAGGAGGCCGAACGAATAGTGGACAAACCATGAAAACCTGACAGACACGGAGCAAAATGTGTTAGAGCAGGTAAAGGAGAGATAAGGGATTTAAATCAAAGAGCGAATGTTTACCTCGACAATGAACCTGGAGCGCCGACCCGCTGGACTCAACCCTGTCACGGAAAAACCCTGTCAATAAATCGAATAGGAAGCAAGTTCAACAGTTAAGCATTGAGAAAGTTAACCAGCAAATAAATTACAAACCCTGTAGAGCAGAACAGCGCCCCCAAACCAGTGAGTTTCCATCTTCAAGAGTAGGAAAGGGTCGAGAGAACCCACATTACAAACCTCGAAGAACCAAAACGGCCAGGCGAACAGAGTTTCCACAGAGGAGAACAAGCTCTCGGCATAGTGACCGAAGAAAGAGTGAAGTGAAAATGATTAGCAGAGGGATGTCAACGGGTGCTTTTGAGTGAGGTTAACCGACAGGTACAAGTGAGCGCCCGGTGAAACAAGTTTCCAAACCCTAATCCTTCTACCGAGGCAAGGTACAACTCATTAAACCGATCATTGAATTGCCCAGGACACGGGTCATATCAAACAGCGATCCTTAGTTTGGCGGGAGGCCATCAAGAGCTCACTTATTGGACAAGTCTGTCATCAACATGTTTTTTAGCTTGTTTTAGTTTGTTGGATGCAGATGAATGATTTTTTTTTTTGGGACTAAATGATCACATCAACATTAATGTGATATTTAGTTTGTCCAAAGTTATATGCATACTTCAGTTTATATGTTATTAAGAATTCAACGATTAGCTTACACATGCTTTAGTTTATACATATCTAAAATATTTATCTTTATATTAAATGTACATTGATTGTTGGATCATGAGAGAGTTTCATAGGGCCAATTGTATTTCATTGCTTTAAATGATGTAAGAAGAAAAAAATTGTAGTATAAATTAACATGGTGAGTTGGTTCTTTAAAAGATCCCAATTTAGTATAAATTAACCTGGTGAGTTGGTTCTTCAAAAGATCCTTATTTACTATGAACTAACTTGGTGAGTTGGTTCATTAAAAGATCCCCATTTAGTCTTGCATTTAAATAGCAACAAATCTTTTGATTTAAATGAATTTAGTACCTCAAGAAGATTAACAAGAATCGAGTACTTGAAATTTGAAGATGGATGAACTTGGTTTTCATGATTCGAGACCAAAAATACAAAGTTAGTTAGGCCTTCCATCGATGATGAGTTGGGCAGATCGGGTCAAAAAAGCTAAGGTTGGGGAACAAACAGATCTAGCCGATCAAGATAATCTAGGATCACTAAAAATAGTAAGGACTCCAATAAACAAAAAATGAGTTTGGACAGAAGTAAGGAAGAAGAAGAAATTCCTATTTACATATTTTTCATTTTTTTTTGTAATTTTTTTTCACAGATTCTTATTGATAACAAAAGATATTACATTAGGAATCCTTCATACTGGTAATTGACCCAGAGGATCCTAACTGCCTTCCAAGGTAAACAAGTAGACAACAAAGACTAAACATAGCAAAAAATACAAGATAGGACTACATTGGATTGCACGAAGACTGGGAACTACAACAAAATGTATTGTGATTCTCTAATTTCCTTGAGGATTTGATTGAGGCAAACAAAATTCTAGAATTGAAATAGCATAGTAAGCAACCATAAGTCGCTGGCATTACTGATAAAACAATATTATATTGTTTACAAAAAACGAGTACCTTCCAACAGTAAAAACTAGAACATGTTGCATGGTGGATTTATTAGTCCAAAATGATAACTGGTGAATGAGGAGAAGAGTTTACATGGGAAGTGTTTAGAGGTGGAGAGTTGATGATTGAAACCTCGTCTTGATGACCACTGGAGTTAGCTTTGAGTCCGAGACCACGAAGCATTCCACTTGATTTAATTTAACCATGATATCATCCAAATTGTAACTTATATCTCTTAGTATTCTCTTTATCTCCTCTTGACTTGCAAAGAGCTTGTAGTTGTGAACCTGCTTGTCACAGATTACCATGTTGAGTAGCATTTCCAACTAATGGTGCAACGTTATTGAGTGAAGGAAGTGCAATCTTCTCCTCTGAAACCTCCCTGCATCGAGAACCCATTTACGGTTGTTGCCTCTAATGTCTGAGTCAAAGTGATATTTATGATCCCCGAACTCCCTAGCTTCCAAATGTAGAATTTCCTTTCTGACCTCAAGAGGAGCCGAGTCAAAAAAGTTTGCCACCAATTCCCACCTGAATAGACGACGATGTCTAGAAGAGGACGCCCTAGGGGCACCACCCTTGTAGCTGAGAAGTCGTTGGTGGGGATCCATCTTTGCATAAGACATGCAAACAAACCACAAGACAATGACACCAGTAAACTGAACTATCAAGTTATCACTGACGACAGGATGGTAAGACCCCACTATAACACAAGTCGTAGACAACACTATAAAGGAGTAAGTGTGGGCGGAAGAGAAATAATTTAAGCCCATTACAATCCCATATTAATATCTTCCCCAACTTCCCGGAACCACAGATTTTATGAGGACGAGGATCTGCTCGAGTTTGAAACGTTTGGATTAGCGAAAAACTAGTGAAATCATGACCTTTTCCAAAACTATATGGAGAAGATACCTAGGTACCGCACTCCATAGACCAACACTGGGAGACTGAACAAAATCCCTGCAAGGTCAAGGGTTTGTGGTACCGCCAAGGGTAAAATTACGACCAGTTCGAAGGACGGACCAATCCCTGAGTTATGTAAGAATAGCATAAAGAACATTGACACCTAATATGAAGCTAAAGACACCCCGGTGGAGAGCTGGTAGCTTGAAAAAAAAAGACTACAGGATGCAGAATTACCCAACTCCTTAACAAATAACGACATAACCCTACTATGACCACCCATGGAAATACTAATGAAAACATACCTCTCGTGACTGTAACACAGTCAAATACTGTCCACCATAGAGAGAATAACAATTTAACCTTAAGGTCGTCAACAACTAAACCACCACCTTTCCACCACCTTGTGACCATGGTGGAACATATATAATAAGTGACGAACATGATGAATCTAGTACACAGAGTGAAATTTGCCTCAAAGTACACTCATAAATGAGCTTTCCCCTACTTTCAGAGAGTTCCCCTTCTGTAACCGATCCTCCATGGGAGGGATGAGCCATTCCAGAGCAGACAAAAGGAACTATCTAGCCAAAACCTTTGATATGAACAAAACCCAATATCCCATTTGCAAGCAATTAATACAAATAAACTTGGGTAGATGGAGAAAGTTATGTGAACTAAGAAAACGCCATGTGCAGTTCATGTAGAGCTAGGTGTAGAGCTGGGCTCTATCACTGAGGGTTGCCACCTCTTTCACCATACAAAATACCCACATGCAAATAATTACGCCCGCCAGAAAACCAACACCATGAGGAAACTTCATGCTTCCTACTAGGACCCCATTGTGAAAACACCCCCATCGGGGACATTGGATTCGACTAAGTACTTATAATGTTCCACCTAGTGCTTGACTTCCTATAGACCCTCCCTACATGTCAACACCGACCAGGGCTCGTCAAAGACAACGTGTCTATCTATCCTCGCCATTTTTCCAAGCAATCTTCCACCTTATTTCCTTCCCATCACATGTGAATGGGGATAACATAGTCAAAATTGGTTGACAATTATTTAATATTGCTCATCACCTCCTGTAGGTGCCAACTACGAATCAATTTCTCTAGCAGATGACCCAGTAATAACTTGCTTACACAATGGATTACTATATGAGAATCTCCATGGACATGAATTGGGCAAAGCCCTTCTCTAATAGTTATTTGAAGACCTTTCTCCAATGCAAAAAATTCACAAGGTTGTTTGTTGCTATCCCATAGGAGAAGCAAAAACCATGTATGGGATCTGACTTATCATCCCTAAAAATCCCTCCAAAACCTGCAACACCTAGATTACCCTTTGAGGTTCCATCAAATCTCAATTTAATAAAAGCTTTGGGAGGAGGTGAGAACGAACTCTCGATAGAGGGCCTTCGACTTTGAGTCATGGAAGGCATTGTGATGGTCCAATGTTAGCTTGTAAATCAAGTCCCTTTAAAATGAGAGCCTCATGTTCATCAACTTCTGAATCCCCCAAAGTACGAGGGGACACCAACATCGTTTCTCTAATGTTTTTAAGAATAACTTCTTGAAGAGTTGATAGAGACCTATATTTCCCCTCAAATATTCTTAGATTTCTCTCCTTCCACAAATTCCATAGAGAAAAGCCTAGAGCTATATGCCAAGCTATTACAACCATTGGATATTTAAATTTTCTCCCGAGCCATTCACCTAACCATGTTTTTATGTTTGTTGAACTTGGTAGAGCACACTTTAATATTTGTTGGATAAACTCCCATATTTTCCTGGCAGAAGGGCAAGTGATTAGAAGATGCTTTGTTGATTCCTCTTCTGGAGAACATAGTGTGCAAATTGACGGTCCCACAAAACCTTTCCTTCGAAGACGATCCCAAGTTAATGAATGCCCCCAAGCTATCAGCCATAAAAAAAGTCAAATTTTTTGGCAAACCACATTCCTTCCACAGTATTTTCCACAGAATGGTGTCATCGTGTGCATGAAAACCTGTTATTAAAGAACAAGCTTCTTTTAAAGTAAACAATCTAGTTGATTACCTCCCCAGTGAAGTATATCTTGTTTTTGAGAAACTCGTATTAGTCTATTGTGGAGAATTTTGTGGATTTCCTCCCATGGGTGAGAGTCCCTTGAGTGGTCCAAGTCACCTTTTGTTTTCCACTTTTTCCAACCATGATCCTTCTTAGGAGTCTTCCAGAAGTCTGTACTTTTAAGGCTCCTTGGGCTTGCGATCATATTTTTATAGGTAATAGCTTCTCATTCCCCTCTAATGGTGGGTCATGTTGCCAGGAATCCTCCCAGAAGGATGTCATCCTTCCCCGTCTGACCTCCCAAAATACATATTGTTTCACCAAACCCTTAGTTTCCTATGCCCAATTCCAGACACCAAAGCCTTTGATTTTTCCTTCAAATCGTAATCTCTCATCCTGTGTGTGTAGAGACAAGTGTTTACGAGATCAGATTTGTTTCCAAACTTGAGGACCCCCTTGAACCCAAAGCCACCACAACTTCATAGTATAAGATTTATTGATGAGGAGAGGGTCCCAAAGACCCAATCCTCCATTCAGTTTTGGTGTGACTAGTTTATTCCAACCAACAAATGTCCACTTTTGTGTTTTAGCAGAGCCTCTCCACAGAAAATTACTCCATATCGATCTCAATTGATGAAACACAGTGATTAGAATGGGCATGATCGATAACTGGTAATTTGGTAATGCTTGTAACATTGCTTTCGTTAATACTAAATGAGTTGGAAAGTTGAGTGTCGTGAAAGCCCAATTATTGACTTTATGACGAGTTCTTTCCATGAGTGCTTCCCATGTAGAGACCCAGTGGTAGAACAATACAAGTCGCACTCCTAAATACATGGAAGGCAGGTGACCTCTATTAAGACCCAAAGTTCGATTTAACCTAAGTTGTACCATCTCCGAACATTTGAAGAAAAAAATTGTGTTTTATCATTATTCACTACTATCCCTAACGCTTCCATAAAATTTTGTAAAAATCTATCTATTCTTTCACCTCTCTCCATGTATGTAACACAAATAATATAACGCCATCAACAAATTGTTGATGAGAGATAGGAAGATCATCCCCATACAGGCAGAGACCATATCCACATCCACATATCAATTAATGATAACAAGAAGTTAGACCTTCTATTTAGTGTATCTATCTATTGTATTTGTCTCTTGTTATGCAAGCAATTTGTGCAAATTTACTCATGTATATAAGTGTGGAATGTAATTCTTTTAGGTATTTCATACAAGTTGTATGTTTGTTATGAAACCAACTCACAAAAAGATAGATCAACGCCTTAGAAATAAGCCTCTTCGAGGGCGCAACCTCCTTTACATTACATAAATGAATAATTCTTGGATGATACAAATGACAAGACCTCCCTTCTATATATAGGAGCCTAAGGGGTCATAATGTAATCAAAGCTGACATAACAATAATAATGTAAGGGCACAACAATGACAATAGTGAGCTTCTATGGGGCACAATAATAACAATATAGGGACTACATGGGCACAACAATATAATAAGGGGGTTTCACTAATAACAATAAGGGGTTACACTAGTAGTATAGGGACCTAACAATGTTGATCTAATCTAGGTTCACTAGCAATAGAAAAACTCCGGTAAATAGAACATAAATATAGACAAAAATAAAGAAGAAAAAATCCCTATCCATATTTCAATTAATGGCAACAAGTTAAACCTACTATCTAGTATTTTTATCTATTGTTTTTTCTCTTGTTATACAAAGCGATTTGTGTAAATGTATTCATGTAAATAAGTGTGGAATGTAATTCCTTTAGGTATTTGATACAAACAAAATTAATTAGATTTCTAAATTAAAATTTTCAAATAAAAATTCATTTTCATACAAATTAAAAAAAAAAAATGATTGATATAAAATTTCCATTTACTTATTAAAAACAATAACATTAGTATAAATTTTACTATTACAGATTAAAAACCATAATAAAATGTAAAAATTATTAATAAACAATAATAAAATTAAAATTATTATTTTTTAGTTAAGACTTTGTTTTAAAAATCCAAGTTTATAAACAAAAATTTATTAGTTCCAAAAATTATGATAAGCATAATCTCTATGAGGATAGAATGAAATCCATTTAGATGGGTAGAATTTCAATGATGTAAGAGTTAAATTTTTTTTTTTCTGAATCAGAGCTAAATCTATTAAAATAAAAGTGAAAAATATTTACAGTGAGGGCAGCGCCTCAGAGGGCCAGTTTCCTGGCCCTTAGCAGAGAAACAAGAGAGCAGAAGAAGAGCACTGTGCCTGTGGAAGAAGAGGAGAGACCAGGCAACAGGCGTTCGAAAGACATTACAAAAGAGCTTCGTGCTTGCAGGGGATGCCAAGCAGAGGAAGCGAACCACCAAAATTTTCCAAACATACATGAGAGCGTGTAAATCAGAAGAAGGAAAACGGGCTTTGAGGTCGGCCTCAGTCCTACATTATGAGCGACCAGGTGCATATGAAAAGCTTGCCGAAGAGGGGGTAAACCGAAACCTGCGCAAAAAGACATAACCATGCTGGCCAAAACACTTACTTGCCCGAACTTTGCGGGTCTGGGCGTCGGGCGGTTGTGTTTGCTGGAGCAGCTAGCTGAGAAGCTTCCTCGTCTTCACGTACTCCTTGCATGATTCCGAAATTACACTGAACAGGACCGCAGGCAATGATTTCCGTTTCTTCGACAATTGGCGTGCCTGAAACCTCAACATTCCTCGGGGAATCCTCTTGCATGTGCATGGCAGAGGGGTGAGGATTAATTTCGGCTTCCTGCGAGAGACTTCCTTCAAGGGAAGGGGTGGACGAGTTGATGGGGTCAACAGGTTCCTCGGCTTCCTCTGAGACCATGATAGTCGTGGTGAAAGTGATTATGGGCTGGTTGAGGCGACTTCGGAAGGTAAACCGCGAATTCTGGAAGGAGGAGTTGGGGCGAGCATGGTAGGGGTGGGCGGAGGAGATGAAGGGGAGGCTGAGGAGATGGGGATGACCAGAGGCGATGGAGAAGGGTGAGCGCGACCCCTGGAGGCCGATGAACTGCCTCTGCGAGGCACACCACGACTTCGCGTCATGGCTTCCGCGGAAGTTTGGCTGCGCAAACTCGACAAGGAGCCAAGGAACGACTGAGAGAAAACGAGAGTCGAAGGGTCGGCCACGAGCTGAGCAGAGGGAGGAACAGACTGGCGGAGAGAATTTCGCAGAGAATGTCTGCAACTGGACTCTGCGAGGTCCATTTTATCGGTGATGGGCGCCAAGGTCGAGCCTGGAGGCAGCATTAAGGCATCTGCAGGGGAATGAATGGCGATTAACTGTGAATTGTCCTGCGTAAGGATCGACGGCGATTCACAATGAATGCCATCCTCCGGGACCTGCAAGCAATTAAGGCGATCGCCCTCCGTCCAGCTGCCGTTCCGGCATCCAAACGCCGGGCACGTTGATGTCTAAGGTGGCGGCATATGGCGAGCACCCGGATCCGGGGGAACTCCTTGCCAGGGAGGTTTGTCTTTTTCAACCAGTTGAAGATATTGTCTGAGTTGATCTTCTGTGCCAATGGTGAGAGTGGCGCCTGAGAAGTTTACACTGTTGGATTCAACCCAGACATTTGCAAGAAAGTCTGCAAGTTTGTTTCCTTCACGTAAGGTGTGCTGGAAGGAGACGGCCTGATACTGAGTGAGCCAATGCTGGATGAGATCCAGTCTGTGAGCCATTCTCCAGCTTTTACTGACTTTGTGAACTGGAGTTCCCTGGGAGAGTTTTTTGCTCATATTTATAATAATTTGAGAATCACCTTTGATTTTTAGAGGGAAGAGGTTGTGCTTTTGAGCTTGGATTAGACCTTGCTAGAGTCCTTCTAGTTCAGACGAATTGTTTGTGTCCCATCCATTAGAGCCTAAGTATATGAGATGCGGAGTGCCAGTGTGATCTCGAAAGACTCCTCCAAATCCAGAAGGCCCCGGGTTGCCTTTAGATGCTCCATCAAAATTAAGCTGGAAGAGATTGGGAGGGGGGGGAGTCCAGCATTTGTTTTTTTCTTGCTGGTTGGAGTTAGTGCTCTTGGAAGCAATTTGGTACGAAAGGGTGATTTGCCAATTGTCCCATATAGATTTTTCTATAGGAGTCGAGGGGAGATCCTCGGCGGTCCAGCTATGGACGGAGAGCGAATCTTTAAGGAACTTGAGGAGGATATGCCAGAGTTGGTCAACTGATTGATGTTGATCTTTGAAGATACGTCGGTTTCTTTCTTTCCAGATATTCCATAATAAGAACCCAGGAAGGAGTTGCCAAAGAGAGTTGAGGAGCTTGCTTTGATAGGGAGCTTGGGGCCAGTTGCGGAGAGTCGCTTTGAGGTCTCCCTGAACTCTGTGATCCTTTTGGCATCTAAAGGTAGCTTTGTCCCATAGTTACTTTGCCAGGCTACAGTGAAATACTAGATGGATTGCAGTTTCTTCCTCTTGTCGGCAATTGAGACAGATGGATGGTCCAGAGAAGCTCCTTTTACGAAGGTTGTCCCATGTGAGGATCCTGTTGTGAGATAGAAGCCATAGAAATGTAGATACTTTAGGCCAAAGATGAGAATCCCAGATTTGATTCCATATTTTGTCCTTAGTGATTTTGTCTTGTATGATGATGTTGTAAGCCTCTCTAGTTGAAAAGGTGCCCTTTTCTTCGTATCCCCATCTCAGCAGATCTGGTCCGCCGTTTATGTTTATTTGCCTTTTTTGAAGTTCAGTATCTAGAGCTTGGATGAGGCCCGCGTTAGCTGCTTCTCCTAAGATCTGGTCTGCCTTATGCCATTGTCTGCTTTTTTGGTTATCAGAGGGGTTCCAGTAGCTGTGAACAGTTACAGAGTTATGAGGATGAGGATGGGTAGGCGGGAGATTTTGTATAAGGTCCCGGAGCTTTGGGAATTGCTGCGAGGAGTCATCCCAAAATCTAGCGGTCTGTCCATCCTTTATTTCCCAGAAACAGTGCTGCTGGATTAAATGTCTGTGTTGTATAGCAGCGTTCCATATAATAGAGCCAGCACTTAGCTCCGACATCCTGATTCTGTCCTCCAATGGTTTGTTATTGGCATATTTAGTTGTCCATAAAGAGGCCCGAGGAGTGTTGGGATAGGCTAGCCAACGCCACCACAATTTGGCGCCCATAACTGTATTGCTGAGAGCTGGATCTCGAAGTCCGATGCCTCCTGACTTCTTGGGAAGGCAGACCTTGTCCCATTTAACCAGTGCCCACTTGCGATTTTTGCCGGAACTGCCCCAGAGGAAGTTGCGCTGGAGATTCTTTATGGCTTTGATCACCCATTTTGGAGCTGCTAAGAGAGTAAACAAATAAAGCGGTAAGGATTGTAGGACGGATTTAATGAGAATGATTCTGCTGGCCATATTCAAGGCTCTGTGGGTCCAAAGAGAAAGCTTGGCTTCGAATTTGTCCAGAAGGTCGGTCCATGAGGCATGGTTTAGAGTAGAAGCAATCATGGGAGCACCCAAGTATTTAGAGGGAAGCTTGGCGATAGTGAAGCCTAAAATTCGGGCAATCGAGTTTTGAGTGGTAGTAGGGGTGTTAAAGAAGAAGATTTGAGATTTAACTCGATTGATGAGAGCACCGGAGGCATCTAAGAAGGTAGCCAGGAGATCTTTGAGGAGTCGAGCTTCTTGGACGGAGGGGTGGCCAAAGAGCATATTGTCGTCCACAAATTGTTGATGGGTATATGCGGGGGAATTGTTAAAGGAGAGGCCTTTCAGATTGTGAGAGAGAGCGGCGGATTTGATGGTACGACCTAGACCTTCAGCAACAATGACAAAGAGGAAGGGAGAGAGCGGGTCTCCCTACCTGATGCCTCTGGATGGGCGGAAGGTATCAGAGGGAATGCCATTGATTAAGATAGAAAAGAAGGAAGAAGAGATAAGACTGATTAGCCATCTAGTCCAGGAGGGATCAAAACCAAAAGCATTTAAAATTTTTTGAATATAGATCCAGCTTACGCTATCGAAGGCCTTTGAGAGATCTATTTTAAGCATCATACCTAGCTTTTTGGATTGCTTCAGCGAATGGAAGATTTCATGAGTGAGGATTATGCCATCAGTGATTTGATGACCTTCGACATATCCAGATTGCTCTGGGGAGATGAGGAGGGGGAGAAGAGCTTTCAAACGATTTGCAATGACTTTTGAGATAATTTTGTAAGTAATGTTGCAGAGAGCAATAGGGCGATATTTTTCCGGTTTGTTGGCACCCTCTGACTTGGGGATGAGGGCCAAGAAGGTGGCGTTCAACCCTGGGAACATCCATCGTAGAGCTCTAGATTCCTCGACCAATTGCCAGACCTCAATTTGAATAAGATCCCAGAAGTGATGGAAAAAATCCGAGGTAAAACCATCAGGGCCTGGGGCTTTCCCGGATTTTAAGTTTCTGACTATCGTGTCCACTTCGTGAAGCTGGATAGGTTGGAGAAGAAGGTTGTTATGCTCAGGGGAGATAAGTCTAGGGATATGGGGGAGAATTTTCTCAATAGCTGGGAGCCGGTTAATATTAGGTTCCTTATGAACTTCCTTAAAGTAGCTGAGAAAATTTTCTTCAATCCCTTCATGCGATTCCACGCGCTCTCCTTGCTCATTTTGGATGTGGGAGATGAGATTGTGCATTCTGCGCTGAACAGTGGTGTTATGGAAGAACTTAGTATTCCGTTCCCCCTCCTTCAACCATTTTATGCGAGACTTCTACCTCCAGAGAATTTCCTCTTGAAGGGCTCTGTTTTGTAGTTGATCCTCAATCCTTTGTTCCTGTTGGGTGAGTTCAATGGTGCGTCCTTCAGCCATGATTCTGCTTTGAATTTGCTTCATTTTCTGGTTGAGCGCAGCTTGAGCTGCAAAGATGTTACCAAATGTGTCCTGATTCCATTGTTTAATATCTTTTTTAAGGAGTTGAAGTTTCTTTTGGAATCGAGCCATTTTGGATGTTCCTGAAGGTTGGTATTTGAGCCAAGATTGTCTGACAAAATCCTTGAAATTAGGATGAGTTAGCCAAAAAGATTCAAAGCGAAAGGGTCGCTTGGTAGTGTTACCTGGTCTCTGCCATTGAAGTTCAATAGGCCAGTGGTCCGATCCTGATATAGGCAGTATGGAAGAGATTATATCCCCTCCTAGATGAGGAGCATTGTCTGAAATGAGGAAGCGGTCTAGCCTGGAGGCTATTTGGTGGGCTCCCTCCCTTTTGTTGGTCCATGTAAATAGGCCATTGTTTGAAGGGAGATCGATTAGCCAGTTCGATCTCACAGAGTCTTTGAGGAGGTGGCCGTCCCTGATACCAATGTCCCTTCCTCCTTGCTTTTCTTCAGTTCTTGTTATCATATTGAAGTCCCCTCCTGCTATCCATAGAGGGTATTGCCTGTTGGAGTTGAGAGCTGAAAGATGGTCCAAAACTTCTGCTTTTAGATGAGATTCTTGTGGAAAATACACATTGGTAATGTGTCCATGAGTGTTGGTGCCGAGCAGGTGAAATGTAGCTTGTATGAAATGCTTGTTGGCATGAATATTACTGAGCTGGATGATTCTGGAATCCCAGAGGATTGCTAGGCCTCCTGAGGCACCTCTCACATCCACTGCTGAGATTTGCCCTCCTGGCCAAACTTTTACGGCAATCTTTTCCAAAAATTTTATGTTGCATTTGGTTTCTTGTACAAAGAGAATATTTGGTCTCTCCTGCATGAGCATGTTTTTGAGGAGTCTGCCTTTCCGAGGGCTATTGAGCCCTCTTATGTTCCATGAGATGAGCTTCATTGAGAGGGAGGGGGGTGGATGTTGTAGAACTTGGTCAGCTTCGGATATCGACCTGACTCTACAAGCACTTCTCCAATCTTGATGGTTTTTTCCAGGGTTGTTTTTCGGCCTCGCTTTTTGCTGTCTTTTGTGATGAATTTACCATCCCACTGGCTTCCTATCTGCACCCCAAGGGAGTGTTTCTTGTGCGCTTTTTGCAAAACCTCTTCCAGCTTATCTAGTTGTCTGTCCGGAATCTTATCGAAATTCCCTGTTTTGCAGGCTAGCTCCAGGGTGAGAAGGTCTAGGTCCCCTATATCCACGGTTTCAGAATCTTCGTCCATGAGCTCTGGTTCTGGAGGGGCGATATCTGCTTTGTTTGATTTCTTTTGACTTGATTCTGGGATTTCTGTTTCCATTGCTTGGAGGTCATCTGCATGAGGGTCTGAAAGGGGGATATGGCTTTTGTCAGACTTAGGATCTTGATTCTGAGGGTTAGGGCCTTCCGGGAGCTCCCTAACAAGGGTTTTTATCTTTTGCATATCCGGAGTCAGATCTTGTTCTTCCAGATTGGCAAGGGCACCAAAGCTGTTGGTGCTGGGCTCTTTGGGTTTGCTAGTGGAGTCCGTTTTTGCATTGGTTGAGGGTTTTTTGCTCCCTCGCCGGCGATTGACTACCTTGGTGAATCCATCTGCTTCTTTCTTGTCTGTCTGGGCACTATTAGCTGTGGTTCTGTTGAGCGGGCAATCCCTAAACAAATGCCCTAGTTTGTGGCATTTCCGGCATCTAAACGGAACGTGTTCATAATCAATCATTTGAATCCATTCAGAGTCTTCGTGACGGAATCTTACCTTGTCTGGCAGGGGCTGTTTGAGATCCATGTAGACACAGATGCGCGCGTAGGATGTGAATCTGCAGTATTTGGTGTCTTCCGCCGCCTTGATGAACTCCCCTAGCTTGTTTCCGATTTCCTTCAGAGATGATTCTTCCCAATACTCCCATGGAAGCGAGTAGAGCCTGATCCAGACAGGCGCATAGCTGAGATCTTCTTTGTCTGGGTTAAATCTTTCCACCCAACTTCTCAGATGCAGGCCTGCTGCATTAAAGAAGTAAGGTCTGCCATCGATGACCTTATTGCGATCTTCCAGGCAGTTAAAGGCAACGGTGAAGAAGCCTTTTGGACCAATATGCAAGAAGATTTGGCCTTTGGGTGCCCATTTAGTATTGATCCAGGTACTAAGCGCCCTTTCAGTAGGCCATATTCCAATGAACTTACCAATGAGAGCATGATCTCTCATATACTGGATGCGGGTATTTATTCGGTGGCTTGGAAATTCCACAGTGGGCATGATGGCTGCTACCGGTTTGCAGGTTGCTGATCTGACTGTGGATCCTTCTTCAGGATTCGCGCGGTCGTCCTTAGAGTGCGTCCTTTCCTCTGATCTATCATTTGGATTTGGTTCTGTGTCCTTTGCGATTCCTTTCTGCCGGGAGTCGGCAGGATTTGGGGGAGGGTCGGAGTCCCCCCCCATCACGGGCGCCATTGAGAGGGTTAACAAGGTCACAGGTATGATCGATACTGACTAAGCAGTCGTCAGAGGGCAGAGGGCAGGTTTTGCAGACCTGCCGTGACAGAACTAGCCGTGCCCTGAGGGAGGGCAGCCGAAACCCTAAACGACGTTCTCCATTGTTAACCAGTTGCGACTCCGCTCGTCAATCCATGCGCTCCTAGGATCGATGTAAGAGTTAAATTTGGTTTATAATGTACGAGTTAAATTTTGTTTAGAGTGAATTTATTTTAGTTTATTATTTGTATTTTTATTTTTGAATGTTGGATGGAAAAATGATATGTCTATTTATTTAGATGGTGTGAAACTTGTATGAAGCTCCATCGAGTTTGGATGCTTTTTGGGATAGTTTAATTCCCTCAAAGGTGGCTCATATCCTCAATCTCTCCCCATGAGATTTGAACCTGTGACGTGGTGGGGACTAAGCCCCATACAAACCAAATGGTCTACACCTCGTGGGGCTGCCCCAAAAATAAATCAACCTCTTACGAGGCATCATAGTTACTCTACTCCAAAAATACATGTCAAGCTACAAGACTGGAATTTAGGTGGAGAAGATCACAACAATTCTACTTAAACACACAAATGAAACTCAATGGACTAAATTTATTTATTTATATACCTTAACATAATTTTTTATTTTTTATTTTTTCTATATAATACTACCTAAGCACCCTTGAGGGATTTGAACCGGTGACGTATCGCAAGGAGTACCTTAACAGTACACCCATTCACCGTCAATCCAAAGCCCGATGAGCAACATAAATTTATTTTAATTATAAACTTATTAAACATTAAAACAAATTTTAAAATTTTCAAAATAATATAAAAAAATATTCATATTCAAATTCAATTAATATTAATACGAATTATAACAAATTTAGATCGAAAGATAATGCAATGAAAAGAGCCGTCCCATGCAAGTGGAAATATGATAAGCAACAAGTTATCCGAAATTTAAAGCACCAGTTTCAGCTTTTTGTGGGCTCGATATCTTGTTAACGAAATTCTATGAAAATAAATCTGAAATATCCCTTAAACGTCGTACATTTTAAATTGTTTTAGTTTGTTTTTTTTGGCATGTTTCAGCCAAATTTGGAAAATCTGTTCAATGATTTATATTTCTCATTAGTTATTCGATTTTCAGCGGAAGATTATATCCATATTTAGAACTTTAAAATTAAATTAATTTAATTGCATAAATAAAAGTAATTTTATCAATTTTAATTTTGTAAATAAATAAAATTTTAGTTATTTAACTAAAATAAAATTTTAAAAGAGAAGAGCATGATCGTCTTTTTATGTCTTTCTTTTGCATCCATGGCAGTTGTGCACGGCCTCTTGTTGTAGGTAGGGCACGGATCTCAAGGGTCGAATGTCGTTAAGTGCAATGTGGTTCGTTTGGGCTCACCGAGTAAGGATTGAATAACCACTGATACACTGGATCTACTCAATCTTGCAACAAAAACCTTAATGCCCCCAGATGCCACCTTGTTTTTGAGATATCATTTGCTCTAGGGCTATGCCATTGGTGGGACTCCACTTCATCTAGTTGCTTTTGATGTAGATTTGAAAAATAATGGGAAATTTCTTTTGTTGCAAGACTCTTCCTGCATCCATGAAGATACCATTTCCTTTTGCATTTCTCAGTCTACGTGAGGCCATTCTCTAGTGGTACTTTTTGTTTCAATTTGCTGCAACCAATATTTTATCCTTGCTCGCTGGTAGAATTCAAGATTAGATATGTATCCCTTCTATTTTTATGTGGCTCCTTTATGGCAATAGACAACTTCAGGAAGGCAATTTACTCAGAGACTACGACATAACCAAGGACGCTATCATCTTCCTAGCTTTAAGATTAAATGATGGAGCAAAAGCTTGGGGTGCACCCCCTGCCTCTCCGGCTAAATCGTTTAAGGATGCCCTTAAGCCAGGACTTTTTCATTTGACTCCCAAAGAGCTCTCAGGGCCAGCCTTCATTGTTGATTAGGCTGAAGAGATCCCATCTATCAAAGTGGATTATCCTCAATCCTACATTTCTTGTGAGGAATATTTGCAGAATGTCATTATCTTCCATTTTCATGGATTTTGGCCTTCAACATTAACACTTCAAGCATGGGTGTATCAAACCTATACCCTGAATGCACATATGATGTTTTACTCTAAGGGTTTCTTTGTGGTGCACCTTAAAGAGCAACAAGATTATTGTAAGGTGTTTTAACAAAGTCTTTGGCTTTGGGGCAGATATGGAATTTGCATAAAGCCTTGGTTTATTGGTTTTAATCCTCTTATAATGCCATTTATGCCCACTCCTGTTAGGGTTAGATTCCCAAATATGCCTCTTCATCTGCTAAATTTGAATATCTTAGTGGATGTGGGGAACTCACTTAGTTGCTTCATCGAGGTAGATACAAACAGGCTCAAGAAGGGAATTGTAACATTTGCTCGCATATTTGTTGAGACAAACCTTAGTGGAGCACTACCAAATAAAATCCTCCTTAATTGGAGGGATTTCACTTAATTGCAACTAATGGACTAGGAAAATATGGCTTTTCATTGCATGATCTATCAACAGCCCGATCATCTTTAGAATGTCTGCCTTTCTTCTCAAGAGAACATTCATCCTATGGAGGCCAAAAATAAGACCCGAGAATGGAAAGATCCAAAAGTTTCATCGAGATCTAAAAAATCTTCAACAAACCAACAAGATAACTTTCCGCACCAAAAAAAATCTTCAGATAAATCAAATCCATCAGCTTTAGCTCAACCACAAGCAGTGTCATCTCATCTTCCATATATTGTGATCCACCCCTCGAACAGAGACACACGAGACACAACTATGATTTTAGCTTTGTCAATGAGTGGGCACAAATGCTTCCATGAATCAGATCATTCGGGTAGCAATAAAGAAACAACCACAACTGCATATCCCTTGGACTCGGAATTGGTTCAAGGAAGTGAAATCATTGTATTCTCTTCATTAGAGAAATTTTGAGGTCTAAAATGGGTCTCCTAAAGAATAATATAAAATAATAATGGAAATAATAAAATAAGATTAGATTACCTCAAGGAAAAAAGAAAAAACTACATTTTCAACTCGTATTTTCAACTTATCTCCCTATGATTTTACTCAAATTTCGAGCGGAAGCACTCATTGGATGTAGAATTTAATTTTGCCTCAAAGGAGTACCCATGTTGTATACTTTCGATGGACCCTACTACACAAAAGTGTGAAATACATGTTCATGTAGTAGGGTCCATCGAAAGTATGAAACATGGGTACTCATTTGATTCAAAATTAAATTCTGCATCCAATGAGTGTTCCCACTCGAAATTTGAATAAAATCATAGGGAGATAACTTGAAAATACAAGCTTATTTTTATTTTTAGTTTAATAAAAAAATGGTGAATCATCCTCATGGGTGACATCATCATATTGAATTTCATTAGCTCTTATAAAGTTGATTTTTGTTGTATACTTTTGCTTTGAGACTCATTTTTTACCTCAATTTTTCTTTAATGCATTTGTTCCCTTGGAATGGATTGATCTCCGAAAGAAAAAAGGAAAAAATGGCATATGTTCCTGATAACTGCTCATAATGGATTGATGTCCAAAAGAAAAAAAGGCAGTTGTCTATAATGCGACTTTTTGAAAGCCTTTCAGGTGGGTTTTTTCGGTCAAAATCCGGTAGCAAATTATTGTAATCACAAGTTTGATAGCTAGTTTCTGCACAATCAAAGCGTCCCAGGGGATTTTCAGGGTGCTGAATCCAAATATGTAGTTAAAAAACCATTTTAACTGCAACAAATCAAGATTTAACCTCAATTTCTTCCGCCAGATTCCATCACCGGAATCTCCAAAAAGTCGCATTATAGATAACTCCGAAAAAAAGTGCTTAGAATGGATCGATGTCCAAAAGAAAAAAAGTGCTCAAGTGCTCAGAATGGATTGATGTCCGAAAGAAAAAAAAAAAAGAAAAAAAGGTTCTCAAACAAACTCATGATCATTCATAGGATCATCTACCAAGACAATAATATTTGTATGAGTAATATCAATATTAAAATTTCTTTTTTTTTAGTTAGAATTTAAATAAACATAAGATATGGTTAACTTTCTCCAAGATTTAATTAAACCAATTCCTCAATAGATATGTAATCAATTAATCTTAAAATAATATAATTTCGATTGACAAAAAATAATAAATAAATAAATTACTATATAATTTATTTAATTTTTTAAAATAATGAACAAAATATCATTTAAAAAAATAACACAATTAAATTTCAAATCATTACTATTATATTATTTTAAAATACTTTTAAAATTAATTAAGAATATTTTAATCACTTAAATTTTATTTAGATAATAATATTAAAAAGTCCATTATTATATTTATGTTTTATTATTAAAATTTTTTAAATTACAATCTTTGCCGGATGATGCTCTTTACTATTTTACAATACCTTAAAAATATGCATTATACTTTTGAATCCATTGTTTGTGATGTGATATTTATAAATTAATGATATCAATTTTTCTTTTTATATTCCACAAACAAGAGAGCAATGGCTAAAAAGCGAATTGGTTGCATAGGCTAACGTCAATGCGTCGAACCTTGTCACCTATATCATGAAGAAGGCCATCCTCGGCTACGCATGGTGCCAAGCAAGCTGGTGTGCAATTAATTAATTAACCAACTACTCTTACACTAATTTTGATATTCTTGTTTTACAATATTCTATTCAACTCAGTACAAAATTCTAATGTGGCAAGGTGAGATGTTTTAATTAATATACTAATTTTGATATTCTTGTTTTACAATATTCTATTCAACTCAGTACAAAATTCTAATGTGGCAAGGTGAGATGTTTTAATTAATATATTCATCATTATATGGGTTAAAATCTCTTTGAAAATAAACTTTTGAACATGTACCGATTATTATACCGGCCGAAAGTAGCAGGTATATAGCGATGGATATCGCTTTGACTATGAATTAATTTCGTTTAACCTTTTAAATATTAATTGCTATTTAATGCTTTAACCAAAGTTTTAAGCAAAAAGTGAATACTTAAAATCATTTAAATCATTTTTTGATGGTTTTCATTGGCCATTCAACTTGGGGTCTTATTGCAGATATTTTTGCCTTTATCCAAAGTTTTTGAGGTTTAATTTCAGACATGCTTTTTAACCAAAGTTTTACTTTTATCCAAAGTTTTTAAAAGTGAAGTTTATCAATTTGGGTTTATCCAAAGTTTATAAAAACTGAAATTTATTGAGTTTGCGTTTATCCCAAAGTTTTTAAAAACCAAAATTTGAGTTTGTGTTTATCTCAAGCTTTTTAAAATCCAAAGTTTGAATGTGTTTATCCAATAACCAAAGTAAATTTTCCTTATCATAGTTTAAACAATTTAGCAGTGTGATATTGACATTTGGCTATTACTAAGGCTATTTATCAAACGATTCAAATATTTCGTTTAAAGCAATGTTAATCGGCAGGTATTTCGTTGCATCGCAGCCTTGATTACCGTGAAAAGTGTATTAACTTTACAACATTATCATAAATTTTAGTTATTATCAGTGATAATTTTACAATATTATCGTAAGTTTCATAACTTTAAAACATCATTCTAAGTTTTATTTTGAAACCAGCTTCTAAGTATCATTATCTTTTCCTATGTTTTAATTTGAGGCCAGGTAAAGTGTTGTGTAAGCGTCTATGTTAACCACTTGTCACTCTTCATGGCATGTTAACCATTTGTCACTCTTCATGGCATGGTAGCCATCTGTTAGGCTTCCCACAACTACTAAAACAACACAAGATCCAATTTTTTGCTCCCTCTCTTCGCTTTTGGTCTAGGATCAACAGGTCTGGTACTCGGTCTCTCTTCGCTTTTGGTCCAAGTTCAACAGGTTTGGTACTCGATATTCAAGTGCACTTCCCTTTTTTGTATTCTTCATGATAGAGGTAACCACAATTAATTAGCCATAACAGCCTCCATAGAACAGTTTTTACCATTTTTGTTGGTTCTGAACATCAAATAACTTTGTTCCTCGTTCTTCGGTGTGGTTTGTATGCCCTTTTCGGTGTGGTTTGTATGCCCTTTCCAGTGCTTCCATTGAATAAAGAACCATGATAATAGTCAATCTCTTCAACTCGCAGGCTAGATTTACTGTGATCGAACATAGTGCTGGTGAGGATCAAGTGGTGTGTGCCCAGCAAAGGCAATGATTGATTCTTTTCTATTACGTGTTCATTCTATGGCCCTAAGTTACGCATGGCAACCCAGAATTGTGGGAACTCAGTTACTAATGTTATGTTGGGATTGTACGTGCATACTAATGTTATGTTGGGATTTTACGCGTAGCTCAATGAAGAAAGAAACGTTAGCAACTGACCAATTAGGCAGTTTCAATAGCACTACCAGCAGTTGCATTTTCTCGAGGGCAGCACCAAGCAGTAGATGTCAAAGCAGTTATTGTTCCATAAACCATTTACCAAGTTGAATCAACCTCACTGAATAGAACAAACTCATAATAGAATACTGTCCAGAAAAGATGCAATAAGATATGGTTTGTCTACCCTTGAAATTTTAATATTTTCTTTTGAATTTTCATGAATATGGAAGCATTATAAATTAATACTGAAGCATTATAAGTTTTGTTTCATTTTTTTTTGTTCTAAAATTTATTCGTGCTTACTCTTCCATTTTCAGTTTTTAATTTTCAAAATTCCGTTGATGTTTGGTCTAAAATTTATTCATATTTGCTTTTGAATGGTCTAAAATTTATTCATGTTTGCTTTTGAATGTTTAGTATTGAATTTTCTAATTTTCAAGAATATTGGAGTATTAAATTTTATCTTTGTTTTAGCCTAAAATTTACTCATGTTTAGTCTCAAATATTTTATTAAATAATTAACATTTTTCGTTTAATTCTTTGCTTAATTTTTCATTTAATTCTTTGCTTAATTCTTTGTTTAATTTTTTTCTTAATTCCATTTAGTTCTTTGCTTAATTCCTATAATTCCAGGCTTATGTTTAAAAGCTTAAAACAATTGAAATACATGTAAAGGTAAAAAATCACTCTTCAAAATTCAAGCCAATCATATTCATAATGTTGCATCCACAGTGAATCAAAATCACAACTTCAAAATTCAACTCAATTATATTCACAATGTTGTATCCACAGTGATTTAAATGAAAGGAATTTTAGCTTCAATATTGTTAATAAAATGTGTTATGAAAAACTAACTCAAGTATATTCACAATGTTACATTCACAGTGATTTAAATGAAAGGAATTTTGGTTTGCCCCATGAAACAATAACTGCAACTCAAAAATAAAAAATCAACCCCATGGCAAACCAACTTGGAGTAGATTGTTTTGCTCAAATTTTCCTTTCTTTCTTTCTATAAGAAAAACCTTAAATATGCAACTTCTGAGCATGCATATCAATTTTTCTTGAAAAGCCAGTTTCTTGGACACCGGTTTTAGTTTATGCCTCACCCTCTCCTTCAAGTCTAAAACTTCTTTCTTTCATATGCCCCAGGTCCTTCATATACTCCAGGTTTCAGTTTATGCCTCAGCCTCTCCTTCAGACCTAAACTTCCTTCAGGTTTCAATTTATGCCTCGGCTTCTCCTTCAGATCTAAACTTCCTTCATATGCTCTAGATCTAAACTTCCTTCATATGCTCCATATACCTTCTGTACATTTTCTTATTCCTTTCTGTCCATTTCCTTTTTTCCAACCTCTATTTTCTGTACATTTCCTTTCTTCCAACTTCTATTTATACCTACCCTTTATTATGTCTAAAAGAGCATGAACCTACCCCTTATTATATCTAAAGGGGCATGAAAATAGCACCTGATTATTGTATCTAAAAGGGCATGAACAAAGCACTTGGTTGACGATGTAGTTGCTATGGCCGATGATGCAGCACTTACCGCACAAAAAATGATTTGATTCTTTATGTTTCTCTTTCATAATGTTTGAGCCAAGCTAACAACGGTCTGTATAGATGTCTACCTGTTTCAATGGTGCTTTGCATGGATGCTTGATGTGTCGATCTTTTAATATAATGGATATGTTATAATGTTGATGCCCATGTGCTTTCAATAAATTTTTCCAATAAATTCTAGAATTAAAAAATAATGCCGACTTAAAACATTTTTATAATTAAAAATTAATGATAACCTTCGTGCCTAAATTGGGCTCTCCAACACGACAACAACCATCTTATTTTCTGCGGCGGAAACTTCAGCATCTTATATAGTGTATTTTAGAATGAATTACAAATTCAGTGACTGATATGAACAACAAATTTAGTGACTAATGTGAAATCTGAAAGAAACACAGAAACTAGTAACTGATGTGGAATGTAAAAAAAACACAGAAAGTAAAATGAGAGGAGTCAGCTTTTAATTAACTTGGATTTCTAAATCTAAATTTATGGACGGGAAAATATAATCATGACAGGCTTTTGATATAACTTTGCTTA
Source organism: Pinus taeda (assembly GCA_000404065.3). Lineage (NCBI taxonomy): Eukaryota > Viridiplantae > Streptophyta > Pinopsida > Pinales > Pinaceae > Pinus > Pinus taeda. Next base: position 1,675 of record APFE030683281.1, on the reverse strand, counting down.
ATTGGTCCTGAATATTGTTATCACTAGTTGTCCACGAATCCTCGAATTTCACTAATGTTAGTGGATCCTAGAATTTCAATTTCTATGAGTAAACTATTATATGAGTAAAAAGCGAGCAATGCACAATTTCAATTTCTCATCATTGGCAGATCTATTTAGGCTTTCGGTTTGATTGTTATCCAACCACTGATTTGATTTTATAATAGAAAGTTAATGCTTTCCGAGCAATGGCCACTGCTTTAATTATGGAAGGTTACTGTCTATTTATTAAAAAATAAAATATTACTCTGCTTATGATTTCACCATTAAAAAATAAAAAAATTACTCTGCTTACGATTTCAGCGTTGTACTTCGACAAATACAAAAATCATTTGAAAATAATTTCGGCTATCAACGTAGATCTTGTGTTAAATTAGTAATTGATTGGAGTAATTTAGCTAAGCTTTATTATTAAATTTTCTAGTTGTCAATATAACATCAAAAGTATATACAACAGTTTGCTATCCAAATGGTCTAGATGGGTAGCTAAAGTGGTCCAAGCCCCTTGCCAAGTTTTTGGCACTCTGTCATGAGGTGTGGGTTTAATTCTCTTCAGGTGGGTCCATGAGGACATCTTTTGAGTATGCCCACCTAGGGATCATTAAGGACATCTTTTGAGTAGGCCCGCCTAGGGGTCATTATAGACAAAGTCAATATTTAAGGACATCTTCTTTTGAGTGGGCCGGCCTAGGGGTCATTAAGGACATCTTTTGAGTAGGCTCGCCTAGGGGTCATTATAGACAGAGTCAATATTTTAGGACATCTTTTGAGTAGCCCGCCTAGGGGTGATTACAAACAAAGATTTAAGGAAATCTTTTGAGTAGGTCCGCCTAGGGGTCATTACGGACAAAGTCAATATTTAAGGACATCTTTTGAGTAGGCCCACCTAGGAATCATTACAAACAAAGATTTAAGCACATATTTTGAGTAGGCTCACCTAGGGGTCATTACGGACAGAGTCAAGACGTCCCTACCTCACTATGCCTTAATAGTGAGATAAGTGATACTTAGTATTCACATTATATCCTTTCTCCTAATTTTCTTTTAATATGATTAAAGTTAATTATCATTGTTAAAGTCTAAATTTTTAATATTAAAAATATTTAGTATTCACATTATTTCTTTTTGGATAATTCTTTTTAATCTAATTGAAATTAGTTATTATTGCTAAAACCTAAATTTTATATATTCAAATTAACTAAAAACTCATTTTAATTTAAAATTACAGTATATAATTGAAACAATATAAAATCATATTAAATACCTAAAAAAATTAACCATAAAACCGACCTAATACAGATTTATCAAATGCCTTTTACCAGAACTGAATATAATTACAGTTTTACAAATCTAACTAGCTCTCCAAAAAGTTTCTGATCATAAACTCCCAAAAGAAAATCCACAGTTGCCTTTCAAACTTCAAAACCCTTCTCGGTTTACAGGTCAATTTGCTCAAGGAAGAATCTATACGCGTATAGGCAGATAATAAACTTCAAACAAGTAAACAATTAGTTTAGTTATCTATTGTTAATATAATAATTGAAAGTATAACAACATAATTAAATTTTCAAAGTTTTCAAAGTATTCAAGTGGTTGCATTTTTTAAAATTGATCTATGGTCAACAATAGTAATTCT
>APFE030683280.1:3706-17019 GCA_000404065.3 Pinus taeda | reverse complement strand
TATATAAATATTAATATTATATAGATATTAGGTTTATGATATTAAGATTAATTTATTTTAGGTTTTATAGATATTAATATTAATATAGATGTTAGGTTATATAAAGATTATGTTTTATAGGTATTAATTAAATGTTACCAATTTATAAAAATTAATGTAAAAATTTTAGTTTAATTTTAGGTTTCATTATTAATCTTTCTGGCCGACCTGTGCTGTTCCTTCAATATTCATTCGCTCTTGAGTATTTATCTCTTCCTTCTTGCTCTTCTTTTTTCATGTTTCTCTTAACCCTGATGATGGATCCCATTTGGGATTCGAAACGTTGGTGTAAAAATTCTCTTACTGTGGATTCTCCGATCAATTCGAAAAGCACACACCACAGATCTCTGAAATCCAACAAGAAACTTAGCAAAGTGAATCCCATAAAAGTTAGTAAAAATGTACCTTTGTAGCCATTCCTCTGAATAATACATAGTTTACTTAATTGTTATTTAAAAAAATCACATTGTATGTCTTCCAACCATTGTTCTATCTCTTCTTTCTTTGGTCTCCACATCTCCTCTTTTTCAAATACCTTAAGGTCTTGACAACGAAACCATTTGTTGGTGCACAAGGGTGACCGAGGGTTTAAGGTTATGCCAACAAAATCCCCTCACATACCAGCATTTTTCTACACTTGAAAATAGGTGAGGTCTCACCCAAGGTATGTTTTATGGCTATGTAAGAACCTTTAAAGTTTTCTAAGGAGAAAGGGGATACATAGAAGACGTTGGTTCCAAATGATCCACCTCAAACTATAATATTCACTATATGTTGCAGATATAACCATTTAAAAGCAATTACACTCAAAACACTTCATAATGTGTGTTAGAATCTTCCCAACGAACTACAACACACGTCGATTGTGTGAAAACATAGTATAATCGACGATGTAAGCATTGAACATGAGTTCAATATAAAAGTGTAAAAATAAATTTGACACAAAATAGGGGAACATACTTTCATTCATACATTAATACCATTATTGGAATTACACCTCAACAATAAAAATATCAACAAAAGACATTAACCAAAAACTCTACAATGACTTTGTATTCCATCATTTATTCAACTCCTTATATAAGACACATATACAATAGAACCATGAAAAACCAACACAAAATCCCTAAATACTCCATATTAGTAGCAAACAACAGTGATACAGATTACAAGGGGTATCGTATCTAGATTGGGAAAATTCAACTAGCATGACAAAACATAACAATTCATTTCATAATATCGATCCAAACTCCAATACAATTAGAAGAATGAGAATTGAAATAGAACTAAGAAGAATTCATAAAATCATTAAGCAATAAAATCATATAGGAGTAGATTAAGTGATAACAACTCTTTTTATAAGCCAATCTCCATCATCAAACTCCAGGGAATCTTCAACCAAATCACCTACCCAGCTCACCCTGATGAGATATCCACTCTCATGTTGAATCACAAGAAATTTCTTGACCATAACGTTCCAAATTACAACCAACTACTTTACCACAACTCCATAACCCATACTACTTGAAAGTGTGAAGTTGACTACTGCATCTTTCTATTACGTCACAATTTTCGATACTTCCAACACACATATGCATGGTATGTCGAGAATTTATGTGGTATGAATGTATGTTTATTTGCTATGAATGATGTCCACCAATGTCTACTATGCATGGTATTACCTTTTTCCTCCTTACCACATGGTTTCTCCCTAAATAGCCAAAATAAAAAAAAAATAAAAAAAACACACTTTCACCTTGGCCCCAACAATTCATTAGTGAAACATTGAGGATGGTGTTCCTTTAAGGAGGTGGGGTCTATAACAACCAACTTTTATACCCAATTATTTTGTATACACATTTGTGTACTTCCATCATTAGAACCATGGCTGGCATGAGTCATTGAATTGTAAAGTCATAAATAAATGAAGTAATTAATTGACTAGCTAAGGAACCAATGACATAGATCCATGGTAAGGGAAGAGGGAGCTCACTTTCCTAATAATCCATGGAATTTTCAGCTTGTAAGTTATGATTGGAGTTAATTCTAACCCAATCAGGCTACCATTTCCTGGTAGTAGTTATGACATTGGATTAGGAAAGTTAGGTCATAGGACAATGCCCATCTATCCTCAAATACCAAACGATGAAATGATTCTTCAAAATATTAAAGGAAGCATAGATATTAGGGACAAAACAGATTGGGAAAGGAGAAAATTTATTATTGAATTGAGAACCCAAAAGAGATTACATCTTTCCAGAAAATCAAGGGAGACAGAGGATAATATATTACACACAACAAAGAGGTGCATGGATATTCCTCTTCTGGATTGAGTTCCCTTGTTATTTCTTCTTAGTTTGTTAGTTAATACTTAAGGAAGTACCGAAGACTAGAGAGAATGACATGAAGCTATAGAGCTTAAGAGAAGTAACTTAAGGGAGTTGTGGAACTAACTATGGATCCTAGTTCTCTATGACTATCAAGTGTTATTGCCTATATTGTGTCAGATTCAACTAGACTATGATTATATGCCTATGTGGTCAATGGGAGGCTTATTGGATGGCTAAATCAGTGCGATACTTGTTGTATAGCTAATAATCCACATGGATAGGGAAATCTAAGTAACCATGGTTCTTGTAGTGTCAGAAACAATAGAAACCAGGACACTACTAAGAGGGGGGTGAATTAGTAGCATGACCAAATTGTAAAATTCTTCACGAAACACTTTCAATCATGTTAGCAATCACTGGTGAATAAAAAACAAAACTCAATAATGTAAAACACAAAATAATAAGTATTTTAATACACATGTATGACACATATTTAATACATCAATATTCCTTTTATTTATTTTTCAAATACAAGCTTCAACTTGATACTATCATTGTCTCACAAGCAACTACTTCTAGGTTTATCAACTGCTATTGAAAGAAACTTCTATTCCTACTTGTTTATCAGTTTTTCACCAAAATGGATTGTTATTCCTGCCCATTTGTTAGCCTCTTCTAAAAGGGACTCTTGTCCCTTCTCCTTTATAGAGCATTGTTGAAAGGGACTCTTATCCCTTCTCATTTATCAGCCACCGCTGAAAGGGAATCTTAGCCTTGGAATGAAAGCTACCACTTGTTGTTCCTTTTGATCCATCTTTCACCCATTTTCAAACTAGAACCAATAGGCCAATTTATTTCATAAAAAAACAAACTTTCTTACCTCAACATTCCATCGAAGCCACAAAATAAACACCTTCAATAATTCTTTGATTACTGAACAAATCACCAACTATACCAACAACATCACTATAAAATACTCTTCATCAAAACACCATTATAACAATATCACCAATTGCACCTTTTCGGATATCAAATTTTATCTTTGATTCAACCTCAATGCATATTCACATTATGGATCAAGTTTCATCAACAACCTCTCACTTTCTCTTTGTCAACCAACACAGTTGTTCACACACTCCTTGCTCACATAATTGCAAATTCAATTCTTCTAATATAAATTTTGGACTGATAATTTTGGATAATAATATTTAGTTATCTTGCTCTTGCATTCTTGCATGAATCTTACATTTTTTTATTTCTCCTACTTCAATTCTCTTCTAAATATGATCTTCCAGTTATCACTCTATTTACCTGTTTCTACTGGAAAATCTGATCTTAGCTACTCAAATTTGTATTATGGAATTTTTATAGGATTTAGTTGTTCTATTCTAAATCTTCCACATCACCAAATTTAGATAAACTTCAAAATCTTCCTCTTGATATTTTGTGTCACTATTTTCACTGACAACTCTTTCATGCCTGTTATAGCTCTAAATTTTAATTGTCCTCCACTATATATGTTTGTGGGCCTATGGTATAAATTATTTTAATAAAAATCAAGACTATATATTTTTTCTTGCTAACCATTCAAGTATATCCCTTGTTGGGTGTGGGAACCCCCGAGGCAAGTTTTGGGGCTTAAATCCCAAGTTTTGACTAAGTCCGATGTAAAGACTCTGCGATTTGTGGGCGCGGAGCACAAAGTTTTAATTGAGTCATAGGGTTGTCCGCCCTTACTTTTGTAATGTAATGTCGGCTTGAGAGTTCTGCCCATGGTATGTGAACCATAGGATTGTATAAATAGAGTGAGGCTCTAAGTGTAAAGAGAAATCGAACAATGTAAGAGAAAATGAAGCATTGAGTCTAAGTTGAAGTGTAAAGTCGAGTCTTTGGGTTGTAGAGTAGGGGAAGGCTCTGCAGCTGAGTGCACAGGGTGAGTCGAGTTTGTAACCATTGGAGAAAATAATAAAGAGAAGTTTCTTATCATTCTGTGTATCTTTTCCCTGGTTTATGCATTAAAGTATATTGGGTATGAATTTCAAGTTTATTGTTTATTTGTTACACGAACTTATATGAATGTGTTGAATAAGAGAATATAAGATAGGTGTTTTTTTACATGAAGTAACTAACAGTATAAGAAGATAAGTAAGATCCACAATGTAACTTAGGGAAAGAGCATAGATCGCTGCTTTAGCAGGGTGAAATCACCTTAGCCCCTTATTAGGGTTGCACGAAGGTGATTATAACAAAGCGCGAAGGCCTCTCAGGATAGGAGAGTGTGCGAAGTGACCTGTGTGAGGTCATTCCTAGTTGGACTAAGTCAACCCCTCAAAGATCTCAAGGGTACAGAAACTTGGTTCCATCATCCCCCCATATTGCTTCGAGTGAGACCTCAGTCCGTGCTCCGTGGGCTGTTGCCAAAAGAGCCAGTAGTATAGGGATTTATTTGGCTAATTAACTCCGAACCTAGGTCAGGCCCCATCAAGCCAACAGATGGTTTCGTTGTCGAGACCAGAATCTACATAGAGATGTCTAATTTCGCATCACTGGAATCCAACTAAGAAGGAAATTGAAGGCTGGTTGGACAGGAGAATTCACCGTGGTGCAGGAAAATAGGAATCCATGACTATTGAAGGAAGAGTAGTTAGACTGCTACCTGTACACAAAGATCCACAAAATTTTCTTAGCATATTTCCCTACTGAGCTGTATGAGTGGATTGCGAAGCTAGTAGATAGCTAAGGAAGGCAGAAGCTTGACAGTCCTATTATGTGGACCCCAAATTTGGTGCGCGGATTGGAAGCATCAAGGGATAAGATTGCGCACACTATTTTTCACTAGCTCAATCGGATTATAGGAGGATTCATTACTGAGTTTGTGGTAGACACTTCAGACAGCTATAGCGAGGCAGAGTGATGCTTTCTCAAAGGACTGCGAGGTAAGTACATAAAGTCTCTGAACACTTGGATTAAAATGCTATTGTGTGAGAAGCAGATTATGTAGTTACATTGATGTTCGGGGATACACGAAGTGGGAAAATTTATAGAAACAAAGCACTAGAGACTAGCCCCTTGATTTCACCTCTGTGAGGGAACGAGGAAGAGCTCAGGAGGGTCTCTCCCCGAAGTGCGATTCATTTGATAAGGTAGATGATTCTATGCATACCACCTTCACCCACACCACCTCTGGTTTCACCGCCATTTCCTCCATCTTTGCCGATACCACCTTCGCCACCACCGCGTTTTAACATGGATAGCTTGATAAAGTTGCCTGTGTTGAAGGGATTAGAAAATGAAAATCCATACCAGTTTTGGTTCATTGTAAAGGTCATATGGGAAGCGCATGGAGTTGTAGATGATAATATCAAGAAAGCAATGTTGGTTAGCACTCTAAAGGACCGCGAGCTAACCTGGTACGTTAAGCACTCAAGTGATAATCCTAATGCGGGAATTATGGCTATCCAAGTTGTACTAACTAAAGGATTTAGCGAACCAAAGTTAGAGGCACAGTCGATCATCGAGTTCAAGGAGATCACGATGCTACTAGGCGAGACTCCTTGGGAGATGTATCAGAGGCTGAAGTGTATGATTCGTGAAGCTAATATGACTTTGACAGATGAACAACACCGCGAATGGTTTGTAGCATCACTAACACTGCATTTGAGGAACGCGTTGTCATAGTAGAGGTTAACAACTTAGGAAAAAGCTTTGGAGATTGCGATGAGGCTACATGAGACCCCAATATAGGATCCTAACTTGGGAGTTTACTAGATCCACGCGCAATTGAAAAACTTATGCCTTGAGATGCAGAGTTTAAAACAAGACAAGACAGTTTGACCAGAAGTGTGCGAAGAAGTGTGGTGCGTGAATTGAAAAGGTCAAGGTCATGACAAGGACCACTACCCGGTGTTCATGAATTACCTCCTAGGAGGAGGACCGATTCCATTAAGATTGAAAGCACAAGATGGATCAAGCATGGCACCTACTCCGTGGTGTGCGATTTGTCAAATAGGGGGAAAGCATGTTATGGACAACTTCCAGTTGTTGCAGAAGTACACACAGAATTCGCAACAATTGTTCTGTAACTTCTATAGATCAATGGGACATGATGAGTGCACATGTAGAAGTTATGAGCTAATGATGGGTAGAACTCCCACCTATAAGGTTCAGGCCAAAATGCGGCCCCTAGACCAGGGTGCACAAATGACGTGAACCAGATTCCAAGGGCGTGGAAGAGGCTGAGGTGGAGGAGGACCTGGAAGAGGTCGCGGACAACTAATATGCTACAATTGTAGAGGGCCAGGACATTATGCACACAATTGTATGAATCTGATGTGTCCATCATGTCAGTATTGTACCTTGTTTGATCACAAGTGGAAGATTGTCCTACACTAATAGCTAGGATACATGACAAGAGAGTGCTACCACCTCACCTGACTCAGAACCTATAAATGATGAGGTTTGAGCCGCGCAAGGACGATCCAAATGTGAATATTGTGCTCCGAAGTGGAATTATGACGGGAGATGATAAAGGCAAATAGATTGAAGAAATTACTTGGGTTCGAAAATATCCAGGAAAGGAATTAGAGTTTGATTTGTAGCATATTCAAGAAATGTTATGGAAGCTAGGAATAGCTTCACTGATTCCTCCAACCAGGAAGCAAAGACAAACTAAAACCGGAAATGGACCCATTGATGCTCACGGTGTTCCTGGAAACATATATGAAGCTACTACGCGACAGTAAGGATATAAAGGGATTATAGGAACTCATTAACATATGTGTTGTGACCGTGCAAGGAGAACCATGCGTAGTCCGAAAGATTGGAAAGCATAAGACTAGGAAAGGGAGAGAAATGAGGTCAACCACGCAGATTGGAGAATATGAAATTGACCAAGTAATTATGGATTTATGATTGGACGTGAATTTTCTACTGAAGCATACATGGGAGTGCATGGGGAGGCCTATACTACAATGGTCTCCTATTGAGCTGCGAATGGTGAACCAACAAAAGATAATACCCTTGGGGCAATTGTAGGGATAGAGATTGTTGATGACAACAATCCCTACCTTGCGCTCTTAGGAATTGATTGGTCCACTGACATGAATGGGGTGATTAATATAAAGAAGCGCAAGATGATTTTTGAGAAGAAGTCTCTGTGCATAGTTATACCCTTGGACCCTACTAAAGGATCGTGTTACACAGAGCCAGTGCGCTACTATGAAAGTGACAACGATTTGGACTGCATCTACAAAATAACCACGTGAGAGAAATACTAGGTAAATCCTACTACGTATGGGTGAATTTCATTGGAGCGCGAGAGCTCCCGCACTTCAAATTCGAACAAGGAGGTAGAGCGATGCCAAAACCGGTTACATGAGGTAACCACGTTAAACTATAACATGATTGTTGAGCTAATTTATTTACAGAAATTAACACAAATATTTCTTATCAATTCGGGTTGGTAATACTTAGAGGCAAGTTCACTATATGTGAATGTCAGATGTAATCAAACTTTGAAAGATAAGTTATTCAAAAACTAAAGAAATACATATTATAATTCCAATTGAATTTGTTTGAAAAGAGGAAAAGCTGAAATGGTTCTTAACTTAAGAAATCCGATTCTTCTTCAACTACTACTTAATGAACAGAAATTGAAACTAATAACTTAATATGGATAAATCATTAATGAAAGGAGGCTCCTAACTTGAGACACTTGATATTTTCATCATAATTCATTCACCTTAATGCCAAAAATTCATAAGAAAACTACTTGCATGCAATCAAAGGAAACGAGTTACAATTCACCAAATTAATAGAAGGAGTCCTCAACTTGAACACTTTGTTTTTCCAACTTACTGAAATGATGAATAAGCTAAGATCTAATGAAATCAATCACTATACATTAACCATAAATCAATCTAAAATAAAGCATGGAAACTAGTTCTACAATAACCAGATTACATGAAATAAAACTAGTTTAAACAAGGAAGTGTACTTAGCTTGGAATGGGGGCCCTCCACCCTTGCTTTGCACACTTTGAAGATTGATATTAGAAGCTCAAATTCAGTCAAACATCCATATTATTGAACAGAAAAATAGTAATAAAACAAGTCTTCAAATTAGCTCTCCAATCAAAAAGTGTCTCAGCATGAAATTATAAAAAGTCAATACATAAGCCATCAAAGTCTTGGCTTTTAAATAAAAGTCTTATAAAACAAACTAATCTATAATCATTCCAACAAACACATCTACTCATATCCATCTATCTAAGTCGAATTCATCAATCCCATCCCAAGAGATATGGTCAATCCCATAGAATCTCAGAACTACCACATATTTCTATGGGATTTCTGAATGACTAGTCATGATTGACTAGCACTAAATGGGCCTAATAAAGCTTGTTCTATTCGAATTAAGAATAGATGGCTTAGTCCGAGTTCCCAAGCTGTCCATCCATGCATCAAATTTGTGCCCAAGTGTCCTGCAATCATATCAACTATATAGCTATTACGGGAATTTCTGAATCTGTCAATTTTTGCACTTAAAACCAAATTTTCATAAAAACTTTAGAATTTGAAAAATTAATATTAAATACCTGAATGGATATGAAATACATCAAAATGGGATGGATAAAGTGAGAAATGGATGGAAAATAGATGGATTAGTAAGTTTACTTAAGCAAAAACAAGACCAAAATCGAGGGCCAACATCTCCCCCTTGCTGATTATCAAGCATGTCCCCATGCTTGCTTATTCCTCTTTGATCTTATTTTCCCTGTAGTAGATGCAGTTCCTGTAGATGCTTCCTATTGTGCTCCCCTGACCAAACAATCCAAACCTAAATCATGTTCTTCCCTGAACAAAGCTGCCTTTACTTTTTGCTTCTCATACTTAGCCTGCCACATATTCTTTTCTTTTAACCATTTAAATGCCTATTTAGAAAGTAGATCATTCTTTCGTTTTAATCTCCCTATCTCTTCATTTAACCTTTAATTTTCCTTGACCAATCTAGTATAATCCTGCTTACTTTCCTTGCTTTCCTCTTTCAATTGCTTTTCCATGATTTTACTAATTTCTAGTTGGTCAGTTAATTCCCTGATTCTGCCAAAGTTTATTTCTTTTTCAAAATCTTGTGTGGTTTTGATTAATGATGTTGCTGCTACATCATCATATGAAGAATATCTCTCAAATACTTCCTGTGCAATGTCATTCTCTACCTGTTTTCCTGTGGAATATGTGTATACTTGCTTTTCTGTGTTAATATGACTTTTATTCCTAAATCTCCTAGGAACAGACATAATAGACACTTCATTTTCCTGTATGGCTATGTTACTTTGTTGTTTACCTCTAGTCCTGGGATACAAAGGTGAACTCATCAGTCCTCTATTTTCATGCTCTACTTTATTTTGCACTTCATTAACCTATTCATTAAACTGGTTTTTAGTCATGAACTCCCTCCAAACTATGCCTTGTGACCTTACTTGATACTCAACCAGGATTTTTATCAATCCCTGGTGGTAAATTTGCGCTGCTTTGGGCTTGTGTTCATGTTTCACTGTCTCAATCATCCTCATGAGGCTTCTAAAGAAAAATTATGGCAAGTTAATCCTATCTTCTCCCTTAATATGATGTAAAAGTCCGATATGATATAGGTGGGCAACACTTTATCTTCTATCACATGTAAGAAACTTCTGTATAACTAGAACCAACTCACCGCATGGTTCATTAAACCATTCCCTTGGTATCCCCTTGGTTCTGTCAAAAGTCCCTTTCCGGCTCTTTTCAAGGAAGAAAGTCCATGCTTTCTCCTTGAAATGCAGGCCTTTATGATATTTTTCACCTATCATTGGGAGATCTAGAGCTTGGGAAAGGTATTCCTGAGTCACAGGAATGATAACATCTCCTACCCTTGTTTGGTCCTAGTTGTAGTTGTTTATGAATTCCCTGGTTATCTCCTCATTGTGGTCATCAAACTTTTGCAAGAATCCTATCAATCCTGCTTGGTAAAGCTTCTCTATTGTTTCCTTTTTCCAGCTCTCTATTTTAAATTTGGGCTCTATTCTTGTTGACATTGTGTCTGAAAACCATTGGATATATGCTTCTGCCATCATTAATTTCATCTTAACAATGACAATTTACAACTACTACTCTTTTTCAAAATAAAATTTTGAAACCAAAGAAGCTTACCTGCCTTCTGCAACAATTCTAATTCAATCTATTTGGCCTCTATTTATCCTTTCTCTGTAGTGACACAGTTTTTAATCCCCTGTCCAAACAGTCAAACACCCTTATATATCTCTGTCAACACTAAACTCTGTTTGAAAAATGAAATACATAAGAAAACAACATATTCATGATAGAATTTGGTTTTTCTTAATGTATTTTTAGGCAAAATTCTCATAATTCTCCATACAGGCCTATCACCCTGCACTGTATAAAAAAACTAAAGGATTTTCATCGTTAAGAGCTCTTCAAACAATCAACACATTTCATACAAAAGACTCAAATGACTCGGCCCTTTGACAACCTCTGCTATACAATGCAAAATATACTACTTTGATTGCCAATACAATCCAATCCCCTGTAGCAACCAAAATTTATTCATGTACACAGTATACGTTTCTGTTACACATTACAGTCCGCTCTTAATCAAAAGCATGCAATCTATATCCTTGTGTAACAATGGAAAAAAACCGTATCGGCTATACAATCCTTATGTCATGAAACAACACTTAAAAAAAACACATCCTCGGCTCTAAACAATAACACTTTGCCTCCTCTGTTATACAAGGTCATTGTTTACAAAAGCTTTGTTTCGACTATGAAAAATACGCATATGATCCCATAGATATGTTAATGACGTGTTTTTCATGTGAAACATTGTTGGAATGCCGCATTGTCTTGCATAATTTTCGTGCCGTGATTTATGTAACTACACCGATGAATTGTGTTGCCTTATCACATAGCCGTTTATTTCATTAATACTGATGTTCATCTAACCCTTGTATTTATTAGTTTATGGAACCAAGATGGTGTTTACCTGGCTATTGGCGAGTTCTGAGGATTGTTAAATGGTGCTCCAAATCCCTGTATCGTCGTTTTGCTGACTAGTGGCAAGAACAGGTGTGTTGACAATTAAATGACAGGCAGTGTTTGAAATCTGACTCATCGTTTGTGAGCAAATAAAATCGTACTGTTACTTGAGTTATCCCAAGATTCCATCAATCAACTTGCGTTGCGTCTGGGAAGGTTTCCTTCTTATTTCTCTGTAGATTTGCTTACAATTTCCCTTGCTTTGGCTTTCAGCTATACAATGCTTCAACAATATTCTGAGCTAGTTCAAGCGATGATGGAGCTGTTTAAACAAGTGCAGGAGACCGTTGGTCATTTCATGACCGTTTACGTGTTTGTACTATGCACTTGGCTAAGTTGGGCCATAAACATTCTCATTGGATGTTATGGTCACGTAGGCATGTCATGCAAGTCATGGTAGTCCTGTTGACTAGTCGCCTAACTGCATCATTAGGATGGCCTATCTGTTTTTATGATTTAAATTCAAGCCTTCCGTCCATGCAGGTCATGGTTGTCCTCCTATGCAGCTCACGGTGCAAACGTTTGATGGTCTCCATGCCACGTTGTTCAACCCTCATACACGCGTGAAGGCCTGTGTAATTCATGCATTTGGTTTGTGCTTGGCTGGACATTCATTTCAATGATAACCTCCACCTTCCTGCCTTACCTGCCTTACCATGCTATGATATTGCATTAGGGTGTCGTGTGATGAAATGGCATACTACAATCCCACCTACCTCTCCGTTCCATCGTATAAACTGTTGAATGATATTCCTGTCATGGACCATAACACAAATGGTATTAACGCGCAATTGTTTTATAAAACTTTTGAAACTCTTATCTCATAAACTTTTACTTTGTTTCATATAGTTTCGTATGCCTCCATATTGCCTCGTTCCATACTGCATGCGCGTTCCATATTGCATATATATTTAAACTATTTCCATATTGTGCATATGTATTCAAAGTTATATGATCGTTTTGCACTTATAATTTTAAAATGACCACCTTTGTCATATTTAAAATTATTTCCATATCTAATAGTTGAATTGTATGTGCAGGTTTCAACATGTTGTCCTCGTTTGGTCCTTTTTTTCTTCTAAAGAAAAATACTTAGGGTTAATGGTTATGAACATGGAATGAGATAGGATGTACAAGGGGTACATGGTATGATATTTACAAGGGTTATAGGGTATGATATTTAGAAGAAGGGGGGTAATATATATATCTTCAGGTACTAACTTCAACTTAACGAAGACTAACACTTTCTAAGAAAAGATTGAATTTTCAAGAGAAAAATGACTATACTTATACTTCCCTGGATGATGCCTGTACAAGCGAGATGAAATCAATTGATCAAATATTGTAGATAGATTGAAAAGTAAAGTTTATTGTTGCTTCTTGTTCTTCATGCTCTGGTTCTTGAATCGTTGATTGTTGTTCAAGTCCCTCTGTAATGACTTCATGATTCAGGTCCCAACTGTTATGCACATGTTTATGTAATATGTACATTTTGCTGCTGATGTTTTAGGTCCCTCTGCTATGTTTGTTTAGGTCCCAATTGTTAACAATACAAGTTCCATCATTACTTTAGCTGCATAACTAAAGTTCTTGTGCAATCCTCCCCCCTGCATGAGATTTGACTTGTCCACAAGTCAGATGTATGTGGAGGATATCCTGCAATGAATGTTGTGAGAAAAGTAGAACAAGAAAATGAATTCATAGAGTCCAAGTCGCCTTGGTTTTCCCCTATGAATTCATGTTTGCTTTGTGCCAGTTTCCTGGTTTTCACTAGCAAATAGTTTTATTTTTTATTATGTTTTATTTATTTTTATTTTTTTCTCCCTTTTTTTATTATTCTTTTTAGATTTTT
>APFE030683273.1:31139-64471 GCA_000404065.3 Pinus taeda | reverse complement strand
GATAAAAAAATTCATTGTAACTATTTATGTGACTGTTGCTTAACTATTACAAAAATGTTGCGGTCATACTATAAACAATTTTCTTATTATTATTATTAAAAAAATTCATAAATTTTTTTAATAAGGGAGATTGACGATCTTTTCTTCTAGACTAGATGAGAGAAGAATTTCAAGGTTTATGTCCAGACATTTGCTACTGCTGTAGTTAGAGAATTTTTTTTTTACCAAGGTTCTTTGCTGCGCTGCTTCTATTGTCCTCATGATTCAGCTGGACTTGTTGGATTGTCTACTTTCTGCAAGATACCTCTACCTTATCTTCCAGCATATTGATTCTGGTATGTTCATCTAAAGTGGTTGTGGGAGAGGGAAATAAAAAGACGGGAAAGCGTTTCTGCTTCGCTGGAGCTATTTGTCTCTATGCCATATTGTAATTAACTATTCATTAATATTTTATGCTTTAATGATTTGTAAAAAAGATTTGTGTGTTACATAATTTCTTGTAATAATTTTTTATAGATATTAGGAAATAATTATATTAATAAATGATTTTGGCCAAAGTACATAGAGATATTATAAAAAAATATTACAAACCTTGTATTGAATATCATGATTTTGTAATTTTCTTTGGAGAGATTAACATTTGTATATAGTAAATTTTATAATTCTGAAACCTGAATATTGAATTTACAAGGGAAGTCTGTGGTGCTTAATTTTATCAATTTGATTCTGGATTCTATGAGACAATCTTCCCTCTTTCTTTTCATTTATATTTTTTTCTCATTAGTTCTAATGTTTTCTCGTTATTTATAAAAGGAAAGTGGGATATTTTTCCACATCGATGAATGGTGTTTCCATCGTCTCTGAAAGTGAATTCCCTTAACTCAAAATAAAATCATAATTACAAAATACAATTCGATATTTTTCCACATCGATGAATGGTGTTTCCATCTTCTCTGAAAGTGAATTCCCTTAACTCAAAATAAAATCATAATTACAAAATACAATTCGTTTTTGACGAAGTCGATAGAAAACTTTTATCTTATTATAATTTGAAAGTTGTTTTACAACCTAAATAAATATATTTTGTAAATACAAAAAGCCCTATATTAGCGAGAACCACAATTAGAGGTATGTTTCAGGGCTACCCTAATCAATGATGGAGAGATTTGCAAATTAGCTAGAAGCTTCACCTTGTTGATTTGGAAGAGAAGGGTGAAGAGGCCATGGCTGCTTCCGACATGGGAGGTACAGAGAACCAGAGTTCTGTTCTGCACTGGAAGAAGAATCGTTGCCCTAATCCCAACCATTTACTGCATGTAGGTCGGTTAATGGTTTTCTGTTTGCATGTGTTGCAATTTTGTAGTGTTGCTGTGGCAGACCCCGACAGGGACTACCGCCATGGCAGTGGCTCCCTTGTTGAAGTATTTATCATTATCAATTGTTTCTCTACATCTATCGAGAACAAAGACTTTGATTCATGTCTCATCTTTATTGTTTTACATAAACTTATGTGCGTTGAAGTCGCTCTTGAAATTTAACAATTACAATAGCTTCTCTGCTACTCTCAAGCATTACAATTGTTGAAGTTATGAAAGGAACAAGTATTAAGCCATGGAAATCATAATAAGATCTACTAAAGATTGTTTATCCTTTATATCTTACCACTAAGACGACCCTTGTGTTTTTCCAATTCAAGTAAGGAAAAACTTTGCCTTTGGAACTCCACACTATTACATTAATCTTCCTTCGATATATGGTGGTCAAATTTTACATTTGTCTTTTAACTTTTATAAATAATAATAAATTTTATTATCATTAAAGTAAATTATACAATTAATCATTTATAATTAATTTATTGCCTTGAAAATTTATGGTAAAAAAATAGTTACTTTGATTCAGTTTTTTTTTTTTTTTATTTTTTTTTTTTTTTTTTTTTTTTTTTTTTTTTATTTTTTTTTTAACTTAAACGGTTATATGGATTTTATTGATCTGGAAACAATGGGACTTTTACATGCTTTTCTCCATTACATTGCATTTCTCTGAATACAGAATTCAGGGCATTTGCATATAACCATTTTCGTTAACAAAGATAAGCCCTTTCATGATTGCACTACCTTTGTTTGCCATTTTGTCAGCTTCACTATTTAAATTTCTGAGTATGTGGTAGAATTTGCAGCTGTCAAAGAATTGGAGAACTCTTTTCAGTCTTTCCAATATTTTGTTGAGGCTGGGATTGTTGAATCGATCCCCCGTATTTAAATTTTTTATTATCAATTCTGAGTCTCTGAAGACTTGCAGCTTTTTCACTCTTTTATCTCTTGCAATTTGGCAGACTTTGAGAAGTCCTAATAGCTCAGCCTGGTTATTGGACTTCTATCCTAATCCCCAATAAAAGATGTCTTTTGTGTCCCCGTCCGGAGAGTAGATGACTCCGCCTGCTCCAGCTGTCCCTGGATTCCCTTTTGACGCCCCATCAAAGAAGGCTGTGTGTATTTTTTGAGATCTCCACCAATTCTGATAGTAGTCCTCTTTATCTCTTAATCGCCATTCCTGATTGTTACTTTGAGGTTTAGGATAGTTCCTGCTCGGATATGGCTCCAGAGAGCCTAACCATCTCTTTTCTTCTGGCAGCAGCAAGGAATCTTCTTTTATATACTGATGTTGGGCTGTTTCAATCAAAAAGGCCTTGGCTTTTGCAGCTATCTTCAACGATGAATGTCTCTCCTCATTGAAAATCTGTTGATTGCGCGCCAACCAGATCTGCCAGCAAACGTATTTGGGGATCGCTGACCAGATTCTGTTCCAGAAAGATTTTTGGGGGATTTTCTGAGGATAATGTTGCTTCCATGAGGTGAACAGGTCAGCTGCGGAATTAAAGGAAGGTACAGGAGTCTGCAAATCCATTAATATGTGACCCCAGACTTCTTGAGCTACGCTGCATTCCATAAAAAGATGGTGAGCTGTTTCGGAACTGTTTTTACACATCGCACACCTATGAGGCCCTGCTATTTTTCGCTTCTCCAGGTTATCTCCTGCGAGAATTTTGTTATGGATCAGTGTCCAGCAAAAGAAATTTACCTTTGGAGTGGCAAATGAGTCCCATACGCTTTTCCATAAACTTGAGGGATGATTGCTATTTCTCTTCCCCTGCAGAACGCGGTAGCCCTCTGTTGTGGAGTAAACTCCAGCTTGTCCCCACCCCCAGCAATATTTTGCGTCTCTATGGACAGGGGCGGCGTCCTCCAGATATTCTTCCAGCAGAGACTGTTGATTTTTCAGCCTGTTCGGGACTCCAAAGAGATCCCAGCCCTCCCACTCGCCATGCTGATTCCACTTCGATAAGTCATAGAGGCGTTTGACTCCCGCACGCTCTAACCAGTTTCTCAGCTCTGTTATATCCGTTTTATCTGCTAATGGAGTATTCATCATTATACTGTCCGTCCATATATTTATATGCTTGCCGCTTCCAGGAATACGATACAGGTGATTTTTGAAGTGTTGACTGCTTTTGCAACACAGGTTCCAGAGCTGCGTGCTTTTAGTTGTGGATGTGTGAGTTAAATTGCTTAGATCTTTGCTAATTCCATATTTTGACCGCAGAGTGTTACTGACTGAATGGGTGGGATCATGAATCAATTTCCACAGGATTTTTCCTCCTAAAGCCAGGTTCACAAGATGGGGATCTCTTATCTGTAGCCCCCCCTCTTCCTTCGTTCTCTTTACTACATCCCAATTCACCAGATGAAATCTTTTTTCACCGCCTTTCCCTCCTTGCCACAAAAATTCTCTTAGAAGTTTTGATATTTGCTCCATAACATTGCGAGGGGCCAAAAGGAAAGCTGCTTGGAAGATTGGGTAAGCTGAGAGCACCGATTTTATCAAGACTACTTTGTCGCCCTTAGTCAACCAGTGTCCCCCCCAAGCTGCAATCTTCTTTTTCATTTTTGATATTATTCCATTCCATAACGCTCTTTTGTTGATTCCAGAAATAATGGGCAGGTCAAGGTAGGTGAATCTATCCCATTCTGTGTTTCCTTTGAACCCAAGGATGGCTGTTATACCTGCAAGTTCTTGCTGATTTATATTCCAACTAAAAACTTCGCTCTTGTTGTTGTTAACTACCGCTCCAGTGACTCTGCAATAGCTTCTAAGGACCTTGTCGAATGCTCGGGCAATTCTTGTGGATGCTCCACCTAGAAGGAGCGAATCATCAGCAAAAAGAGCATGATTCGAAGGCTCGGTTCCTGTTGTTGTTTTGAGTCCTGGTAACATACCTGTGTCTCTTTCTGCATTGAGCTTTCTGCTTAGAGAGTCTGCCATAAGAATGTACAGATAGGGGGATAGTGGGCACCCCTGACGTATGCCTCTCTTAGCTTTAAAAAAGTTTGTTGGATGACCATTAACAAGGGGTGCAATCCATGGATTGTCTATGCAGGCTTTGATGAGATGAACAAAAGTGGACGAGAAGCCAAATGAGAGAAGCACTTTGCTAAGGAAACTTCGGTTTACTCTATCAAACGCGTTTGCCATGTCTAATTTTATCACCATTCCTTTCTCTTTCCTCTGTTTGCTGGAGTGTATTGTCTCTTGAACCTGGATTACATTATCCAGAATATGACGACCTTCTACAAAGCCACCTTGGGAGCTGGATATCACCCTTTTTAGCAGTGGTTTAATTCTGTTTGCTAATAGCTTGGCCAATATTTTGTAAGACGCATTACACAACGATATTGGTCGAAATCTGGAAAAATTTTCTGGATTGGAGTCTTTGGGGATTAAAGCTAGGTATGAAGAATTGGTTCCTCCACCTATCTTGGCTTTTGCCATAAATCCTCTTATCATTTTCTGCAGGTCTTCCTTGATAATATGCCAGCATGCTTTATAAAAGTGGATTGTGAATCCATCGGGCCCCGGTGCCTTGTCCGCATCCATGGCCCAAATTACATTTATAATTTCCTTTTCTGTTATAGGTCTGCATAGTATTGCGTTTTCTTCAGGGTTAATGAGCTTGGGGATATTTGAAAGAAAAGCTGCAGTTTCCTCATCATTATTTTGTGCTTCTGAGCTGAAGAGATTCTGAAAGTGTGCTTCAGCAGTTGCCTTGACTTGATTGTTTCCTTTATAGACTTGCCCATCTGCTGTTTTAATTTCTGCTATATAGTTTCTTGACAGTCTTACTCTATATTGCCTGTGGAAGCAAGTAGTATTCCGATCTCCTGCCTTTAACCACAGGCTTCTGGACTTTATTCTCCAATATTCTTCCTCCTTTCGGAATGACTGATGTGCTGATCATTGTGCTTGAGTTTCTGTTTCCAACACTTCTGTTGTGATCTCTTTAATTTCCATGTCTGTTTGCAGTGCTTGTAATGATTGGACTGCTTCTTTTCTTTGTTCTGTTGGCGTATGTATTGGTTTCTTAATCCAGTCTTTGAAGGCTTGTTTGGTGGCTTTTAACTTTTGTTCCCAAACATAGCTAGTTGATCCGTTGATGGGTTTGGACCAAGCTTCTTTTACCGTGTCTGAGAAACCCTCTCTCTCAATCCATTGTGGACTGAAACGAAATGGGATAGGTCCCAGATCTTCTTCTTCTTCTAGAATGAGCTGAACTGGCTTATGATCTAATGTGAGTTTAGGTAATATCTTTGAGATGATGATTTTTTTCTCCATCATTATGGAGCTTTGCACTAGGAAGCGGTCAAGTCTTGCAGATATGTGACCCGAGCCCGTCCGATTATTTGACCAGGTATATATGCCCCGAATTTGATTGAAATCCAAAAGGTCCCATGTTTGGGTGATTTCCTCGACCATGGGCAGCAAGGGATCCCTGCTGTCTATTCCTCCTCTCTTCTCTTTTGCTTTCATAATAATATTAAGATTGCCTGCTATAATGATATTGATGGGAGAAGATAATTCTAAAAAAGCAGTGAGACTGTTCCAGCATTCTCTCTTTTCAGTATAAGAGACTGGCACATAAAGATTAAATAGAGATATAGTTAACTTACTTGTTTTGTGTTTCAGTTCCGTGAAGATCCAGTGCTGGGTTGCTTGGAAGTTATTCAAATGGAAGAGTTCTTCAAACCATAGGGTTGCTAAGCCCCCGGAGGTGCCTCTTGCACTGACTGCTTTGCCTGCTTTTTTATTCCACTTTGATTTACTGATCTCTAAAAGAGCTTGCCCTTCTAGTTTTGTCTCTTGGAGCATGAGAATTTCTGAGGGTTCAGTTTTCAATAGGTCTTTGACTGCCTCGATTTTGGAGGGATTCCCCAGTCCTCTACAATTCCAAGAGGCTAATTTCATTATTTATTATTTTGATTGATGAGTCCTCCCTTGGAGGGCTTTGGCCTGGTGTTTCGCCCTATAGACATTTCTATTGTGGGCTGACTTCCTTGTGTCTTGTGTCTTTCTGCCTCCTCCTCCCTTTTTTCCTTTCGGGATTTTCTTCCTGCTTTTTTTGATGGGCGCTCGTAGATTTCATCTTCCGAAGAATCTGAGCTCTCCCTTGGTTTTTTCTTTGCCATATCAGCATATGATAGATTGATAGGGCTGCCCTGATTGGTTTCACTCAGTTCTGCTTCTTCTCTCTCTTTATGCAATGGCGTAGTGTTTTCCTGCTCCTCGTGCTCCTTTATTGGGCTCACTTGATGGCTCTGCTGTTCGCCTTCTATCCCTTTTGTTCTTGCTTCTGCTTCTTGGATTATTTTGGATCTGCTGGATTCTTCATTCCTATGTTGTTCACTTTGTGTCTCATTTGGATTTTCTTCCTCCTCTTGATTTTTTTTGGATCTGCTTGTTTCTCCATTCCTATTGCCTTTTCCTGTGCCTTTTTTTGCATTTGCATTTTTTTGTACTAGGGTCCACTGTTCCTCATTTTGTTTGCCCATTTGGTCCTCAGTCTTTTTTTTGCAGTGCTTTGCGAAATGGCCATGCCCATGGCAATGTCTGCATTTAAACGGCAACTGCTCATAGTCTAGCTCTTGTATATACGTCCACCCAGCTACTGTGAGTTTGATGGCTTCTGGGAGCCCTTCTTCCAGGTCCACTTCAACACAGATGCGTGCACAAGAATATTGATCCTTCCTTACTGCTTGGTCTATGTATTTTCCCAAGGCATTCCCTATGATCTGGAGGTGATTCCAGCAATGGAGGGGCAGATGGGGGAGCCTGACCCAAACCGGGACAGCTGAAGGAACGTCTTGTGAAGGATCAAAGTCAGGCGACCATTTTTTTAGGTAAAGGCCCTGAGGGCCCATGAAATAAGGTCCATTTCTGAAGATTAATCCTTTATCATCAGGGCTTTCAAATACAAAAACGAAAAATCCCTTACCCACGAAATAGCTTTTGACACCTTCTTTGATGAGCGGCTTCCAGTTCCTTTGTGTCCACTCCTCAACCGTTTTTGGCGATGGCCAGAGGCCTGTAAACTGGCCTATGAGTCCTTTTTCAGCCAGATTCAAGGCAGTTTTGCAAGTCTCTTCTTCCGGCAGGGCCACTGAAGGGATAGTGTCCATCTTTTTGACAAACTTCTGCATGGTCGCAGAGGGAGGACGCTTGGGGCCAGAAGCCACTAATGACTTAAAGGCCAGGACCTCCGGTGGCAGGGGATCCATGATCCACCCGAAACAGTCCGAACAGAGCTTCTCTACGATGGGCCGATCATCTTTTCTCCCTGCAGAAGATGGCAGAGGCACAGATCTGGTGGCAGAGGGCCACCCCCAATCAGAAGGGAGCGCAGATCCGACCAAGCCCGTAGAGCAACTCGCCTGCAGCGCAGATCTTCAGGCACGGGCCTGAGCCCCTCATTGGCAGCCCAGAACGCAGAACGCAGTCTGACCTAACTGCAGAGCTCCTCCGCGCGCTCTTGTCGATTGTACTTTGATTCAAGTTTTTTAAACCATTATGAATGAAAACATTTATTTATTCAAGTTTTATTAATTTTTATAATTATATAAATTAAATTAGAAATAAATATGAAACATAATCTATCAGAGTGCATTCATACATTATAACTAACATTTGGATGTTCCAATTTAGACATTTGTGTGACTGCAAGACACATAGTTTTACCAAATTAAATCCAAGTATGAAAATGTTTCAATTTAATAACACACATGATTAACTTGTCTTGATGATGAATCACACTTGTTGGTTGGGAAAAGCGTTGACAATTGATTGATAATGTGATTTAGGCCAAAATCCCTATCAAACACACATGATTTTACCACATTAAATACAAGAATGAAAATGTTTCAATTTAACAACATCATATGATTGTTACTAAAACTTTGTGATTTTGTAAAATTATTTGGTCAAAAGAATATTAGCTATGAAACAAAAAATTAAAAAAGGATGATTAACTAAAAGTTAATACAATCAAACTCAAGGTTTTAAGCACATAATATTTAAAACTAAAGCTTATACTTTGCCCATTATTATGAATACATTTCCCTCAAACACCCCTAATGAAAGTTTCTTTTTTTACTCTAATTTAACTATATTCAAATTAAGTCAATGTAGCCCTTGTTTAAATGTGGCAGTTAGTTTATATCTTTCAAAATTCAATAATTAAAGTAGGAAGAAACGCTAGCTATAAAGCCTTGTTAAAAATTAAAAGTTCAAACCTCAATAATGGTAAGTTGAAGTTGAAATTGAAATTGAAGAATATATGTCTCCCTCTCAATCCGGTGAGCAGTGGAAATTGAAATTGAAGGATATATGTCACCTTCATGAGCTTAAGTCGATTGCAAATTTCCAGAATATTCAGGAATGGCCCTCTCAATCCTTCCTTCCCTCATGATGAATAGATCAAGAACCAACAAATGGTGGCATCCCTGGAGTAAAAAATATATGGTGACATTTATTCTTGGCGCGCGCAGTTGATGCATTCAAGACTGCAACGTCTTCCTCCTTTGCCTTTGTACCAGGTCTGAGGACGATGAGACAGATTGAATTAATGTAGATTAAAATGGTATCAGCTTCAGTATCGTGGGAGATCTCGGGATGCAGGGTTGCAATCATGAATGATGACCTCGTGCCCATGTATGAGGATCCATCTCGATGCCTTCATTATGGCATTTAAGTGGCATTTTCCTCCATTAAACCTCAGTTTTTGATGTAATGGCTCTCCTGCCTATGTGTCGAGAAGTTATTCAGTTACATCCTCATCTCAGGAATTGAATTGGAGTCCTTAAAATATATGTCGTCCTACATTTATCCCTTCCTGCTGCAATGCTCAGGTATAAATCGATTTTGAACAGTGGAGTAGTTCGAAGTATTTTGAAGAAGAACAATAAGAAAATTCTAAATTCATCGCGGAGGAGTTCAATTTAGCTAGATGGGGTTCTCCGCTGTCTTGCAATCCAATCCTTTAGTTGTAATTCAAATAGGTAGAGGAGGTCCGTTGCACGATCATCTGGCCTCTTTCGCAGAAAAGTTAGCTGGGCCTTTCTCGCAAAGGTATCACGCAAATTAGAATGTGGTCTCGTTTGATTTAAAAGGCCCCTTTGGCTGGATTAGTGCCTTCTCTCTGGGCCTTCCTAGAGAATTATATTCTTATAGCAATCCTGGTTATTGTTGTACCATGCACAACTTCGGCCCCTGCAATTGTTGCACGCATTCCCCGGTAGACAATCATAATGGGGTTCTTGCTCTTCGTCAACAGCTCCATAACTAGTCATACAATATCTTATTCTTAACAGAGGAACTTGAACAACACCATTCTAGGATAGCTCAATTGGAAGATGAACTGCACTGGATTCATCGCCAGATAGCAGACCTGTAATTCCATCGCCCTCTGGATGAGAACCGAAGTACGACAAGCAGTGCACTTGGCCGCCTTTTAGACAAGATGTCCACAGACCCACCTCCAGTCAATATTGTTGAATATACCATAGTAATAGTTTGGGCATTTGGAATGACAATAACAATAGATTTGCGGTAAATTTCAAAAGGTCTCTTCCTCTCTCTCTTGAAGACCTTATCTTCCGCAATAGAATGTAAATTTTCATCTAAATCTAATAGAAATCTTGCTCATTTTTGTTGAATAATAATAATATTAATTAAAAATAAAATTATAATTTAATCAGTGTTTTATAGTGTTTATAAATTTTTAGCAATTCTATATATATCATAAAGTAAGAATTTTTATGTTTATTATAGATTGATAATCTAGACATCTTTCTCATTATATGTAATAATAATAATAATTTTAAATTAAAATTAAAATTTAATAAGAATATAATGGTTTTATTAAATTTTAGCAATTCCATATATATCATAACTTAGAAGTTTTTATGTTTATCATACATTAATATCGCCATTTAATTTATATAGTTTGGGCCATTTTTATTTTTATTTTTCTTCTTTCATTTTATCCTCTTTCCACATGTCCCCCTTTCCTTTTTAATTCCCCCCACCCTCCTTTTTTTAATAATTCTTATTTCTACTTCATTTCCTCTGCTTGTTGATTCATTATTCTCTTTTCTAAATAGTTATATGTTTATTTTATTTTATTTTATTTATACATTATGTGAGTTAATGACTAGCACGCCTAACTTGTGGCTTGAGTAGTCACGATCTAGTGGCATCTAAGCCATCAAAATCACCCAGTGATCGCACACAGCTTGGGCCACATCAACCCTTAACATGGTTGGATTTTTGCCCATAGAGTTTCAAACTAGTGACCTTCACTATCAAATACATTCATTCTCTATACTCCATTTCTTATTATTCTCATTCATCTTGCTATCTAATTTATTTATTCTCCATACACCATATTTTGTAAATTGCATTCATTTCCATCCTTTATTTTTTCTTTTTAGATATGATAAGCTTGTTGGTTTAGGCCTATAGTATGCCCTAAAATTGCTTCTGCTTGGCTAAGAGCTCCTCTTCCTCGGGCGTAAGGAAACAAGTTAACGACCCAAGACCCAAAGACATCTAACAGGAGTGAAATCCTGCCCCCTTATGGTCCACTAGCACGTTATTCTAGGCGGCGTGGTTTTCCTTGAATAACGGTGATGAGCCAGCCTGCATTCGCAGATAGTAGCCAGAAATGATTGTCCTCACTACTCGTTTGACACCTGAGTTATGATAGGTTTTCCCACCTTTGAAGAAGATAAACTTGTTGGTTGCTCCTCTTCCTTTTTTTTAGTTAGCTATATATTTTTATTTTTAAAATTTTATGTTTTTTCTCATGGTGTTATGGCAACCACTCTTTACATTTCTTAAACTCATTTGTAGGAACTTAGGAATTGTTTGGGAATGAATTACATCAAGGAAAGGGGAGATTAGGAATAAGTTTGGAAAGCCTTTAATTAAAATTTCATTTTTCTATTTTTAATATTAATAAATATGTTTGTTTGTTTGCTTTTTTTTTTTTTTTTAAATTGAAATGTAAATATTTTTATTAATTACGCAAATACTTACTTCATTAATTTTTTTATATATATTTATTTAAAAAAATCACTATAAAACAAAGATTAAAATATCCTATAAATTGTATTTCAAAAATTATTTATATAGAAAACCTTAAATAATACTCACTTTATATGGTTAAACCAAGGGTGTAGACCAATGGATGACAAGGTTAGGGTGTACTATTAAGACACTCCTTGTTTAAAGATCATTGGTTGAAATATTGATTTACCCATGTTCATTGGCTTTATAGTTGTTGATATGAATAACTTTTAATGTATGCATGGAAAAATTTAGGGCGAATATTAACTCATAGGCCATTTTTCCATGCTTTTTCCAAAAAAAAATATTAGTTAATTTCCATTTTTCTAAAAATAATTAGCCCAAATTTTATAGTATTCAATTATTTCTCCTTAAATCGCCAAAAATTTATACATACTAATATAAAACCACAAGAAATCTAAATAATTTTACAAAAAAAATTGTGAGACATTTAACAATTTTCATATTAGGGACTGGTAAGATTTCCCAATGTTTCTAAACTTTTTTATTTTTACTTTTATATTTTGTAAATTGAAGCTTTTGTATCATTCAACAAAATATGGGTACATAGATTTTCGAGGCTACTCCCTCAGGAGTTCATTTCTCTTTGCCCAAAGTTCATTTCTCTTTGCCCAACCTCTACAATTTAAATATTAGACTTTAAAGCCTTCATGAAAACCCCACTACAAAGGAGACCCAACATAACTAAGTGCCCAGGCCAATGACATGATCTTTCCTCCCATCCCACTATGTTACCAACCAACAAAAATAACACAAAATACCCATATGATGGCATAGCCAACACCTTACAATTACAAAACATAAACGTCTAGGTCGACAACATAGGCTTTTAGCCACCATACATTGAGATTCCCTCATGAACATAATTAACTAAGTAAACCCACAAACACGTCAGGTAAGGCACCAAAATAGACCATAAACAAAAAATTTCTTCACAATAGACAAACCCAAAGACATAGGTCAAGACAAGCCATAACAACAATGATATTCAAAGCCTTCAAAAGAGCATATGCTTGCAACAAGACGAGCCAAAAACAAATCACCAGAAGTCATACAAACATGCCCTGAATCTTGGGCCAAACGCTGAAGCAAAATCTTCCACACTGATAAACCATCCTTCTTGATCATTGATCATTATTTGAGGAGTAGATTGTTGTAGGAACCTTTGCATTGAAACTTGGAGGGTCCATCAAATCTCCACTATCTAATTCACAAGTGATATGGCCTTCTACATGCGTGGCAGGAATCAATCATGTCCAACCAGAACCATTGGTTCCTCATCATACTTTTAATGTCTTCCAAGGAGGAAAAGACATTATATCTCTCTACTTGTTTACCTTTCAAGACCAGACTCATCAGGGTCTTCATCTGCCAATGCAAAGCCACTGAGTTCAAGTATTGCTTCTTCTTTCCCTTGGTGTGTGTAATGGACAAAGCTCGTATACACAACAAAATATTTAGAATATCTGGTATGCAAAAATCTCTATCATGGGACAAATAATATGTTTATAAAGAATGTTCGAATATAAGTGAAATGAGATGAGATATATTGATTACAGATGAGGGCCCACTTATATACCTAGGCAGGTGCCCCTTCATGAACGGTCATGTCTGATCCAGATTTAAATAGGAACACAACAAATTACAGAGATAACCATAAACACAGAGATGCAACGGAAATAATACTTCATTTCATTAATGTAAAATACTGAAATATGCTTACAAACAAAAATTGAAATAAACTAGCTAGGGCGATGGTAGCTTATCTCTGAGAAGAGATGTGGCGGCTACATGCCTCTGAACTGTGTTACAATGAGGCTCAAGGGCTTTTTTTATTATTGAACAATAAGAGCAAACCCTAAACAACCAAAACCCTAACCTGAGGAGATGTAACACCAAGAGTTTATGGGTCCCGTTGGGGTGAGTTGGACAACCAACTTCCTGGGGTCACGACTTCGTCACATTATTTCTATTTGACGCGCATGATAGCCCGTTGGAAAGATCTCCCCGAGGAATACGACGGAAAAGACAATTTAGACAAAAAATCGCTGGTGGTAGATTTAACAAAAAACGTCGCTTAGGGCCTCAAAACGGCTCCGGAAGATTAGGACCCGAAAAACTGCTAAAAATAGTAAACTGTGCTACAATTAAGGAAACTGAAAAACAGAAAGAAGCAATGGTGGGGGTCCAAGTGGAATTGGCGGGTGGCCACCAATATCCACCTGGATCAATGTCCTTAGAGACATGGCTCTTATATATTAATCATTATTGTGATTATTATTATTATTATTATTTATATATTTTTATATAAATTATATTCATAGCATTGTCTTCCTCTTCAAAAAACTTTGTCCTCAAAGCTTTTGCTGACAAGGTGTGCCATCTATTCTTTGTCTTGTAATATATTTGCATATTTCGAAAATTTTTGAGTTGTCATATTTAATGATAAGATGATAGGATCATTTGAGGGATAAATAAAATTGTCGAATTGAGAAGGGACCTGACGATCCTAAATCAATCTTTTGTGGAACTTTGCAATTACTTGATAGTTGGAGTAAATTGTTATCATAACACTGGATTGTGTTGACATCATTATTCTTTGATACATAAGTCTGTTGTTTATGTTCTGAGTGATATAGATACACAAAGTTATTGAGATGTCTACTCTTGTGGTTCAAACGTCGATAAGGGCTACTTGTGTTTTGACTTTCCCTTATCATGTGTGTGGCAATTTCCTAATTTACTTCAAGTATTGATGTTGTTGAGTTGGTTACAAAATCTTCACTTGGAATTTTCATCATATGAACTGCAACATTTGAGAATGTTTTTCCTTCAACTGGTTGTCATCTTCTTGAGTTATGATATTGACTCGATCAATATTCATTCCTTTTTCTTCAACATGAACTGTTGCATCTGAAGACTTCGATACTTATTCATGATAAGTTCTTCTAATTTGTTCTTTAATGTTTTTTATCATCTTTAAGTTTCTTAATCTGAGTAAGCATATTGTAGTTATAATTTTTTAAACGTGAAAGTTCTTCAACTTACAATTCAACCTCATTTTGATGCTAAAGTTTCTCATTTTTTAAATCTTTGATTTGTTTAACTTTTTATTAAGGTTTTTTAAGCACACATTTTCTTCTTCTTTCTTTGATATACTTTCGTTGAGTTTCTTCTCAAAACTTTCCTTTTCTTGCTCTAATTTTTGCTTCATAGTTTTACACTTTTTGACTTATGCAAGTAATTTCTAACTATGATCCTTCAAATGAGGATTTTTTTTTGTTTTTATTGGATATGACTTCTTCAAGCTCTTTTTGCTTCTTTGATATTGTGTTTTGATTCTCTTAAAACATTATTTTCAAAATATTGTGAAAGTCTTCTGATGAAAGCATTATCGATTTTGAAATATTGTGAAAGTCTTCTGATGAAAGCATTATCGATTTTGAATTCCTTGTCATGTCCTGGAATGTGATCACCTTCTCCTTATAAGGAAACATAAAAAAAAAAACTGCTCTATGCTTAACATGAATGCACTCAGTTCTTTAAACTAGGCTAGACCGAAAATTATGTCAATCTCTTTGTTACATATAGATACAATAATATGCATGCGCAACGAGGCGAGGAAGGAATAGGCAGGCACCACTCTGGATCCCAAGTGGATGCTACGCTAACGCCTGACCCGCTGAGTGAGCGATCTATGACTGAATTGAAATATATTTTCATAATGATCAGCTGTCACTTGTAAATAATTAATTTCATATTCTCTATTGCCAAAAATATTTGCTCTTTCACCAATATTTGGCTCTGAAATTGATAGCTTATTCGCCAAATTTATATTGATGTAATTTTCTTTGTCGCTCATGTTGATAATGACATTAATCGTTCTTCCTTGGATACTCCCCTTCATTACTATTCCTTTTTTCGAGATCAACTTTACTATTAATGGAATTATTTTTCAAATTCACCCTTTTATATATTTTTAACTTTAATAATGGTACTTTATGAACGAATTTCCTTTAATTTACCTAAAATATCTTCGTTTATGAACCTTAGGGGTATAATAATTTATTTCCTTTTGACTTTAAATTGGTAATTCAAGGATATTATTATTATTTTTGGAATGTCACAACCATTTAATAAGATAAATAAATCACCTTTGAAGATAAGAATGGAATCACACCTGATTTCAACTGTTATGACTTTCACTTCGACAACACTTTATGTAGACACCCAATTTATGCATACACACTGTAATTGCTACAAATGGTTGCAAACGAATTAATTATAGGGGTACGAACTGGAGATAGTTCCTAAATTTCAACAACAACAGAAATTGCACCCAATTTGATTGCTCAATGATGTGTTCCTAAGGTTATTCCACAGTCCTCTTTAGTAAGCCTAATGGTTATGGAGTTATGGAGTAGGTGTTGTTGTGTTAAATGGTACAATCAAATGGTATGACGGTTGATCGACAAATCGCTTGGGATTGTGGGCAACAAGTTGCGAAAAGAATTGGTGGCCGGTTCATATACAATGGTTGTTGGTTGTATACAACGAATTGGAGATAGCGACACAAGTAAGGCTTGGATGAAAACCATACAATGAGGAAGTGGCAACTACTACATGTATCAATGGTGGTAGGCTTGCATGCAGCAACAGGGGATGTGACTGCAGTTGGCTGAAACAAATGACTGTGGCAACGGAAGGCCGAGGCGACTTGAGGGCAAAACGGTGACGGTGGCGGTGGATGGTTGCAGTGGACGACCTCAACATATGTGTTTTTTTGTAATGTATATTTATTATGTATAACTTTCTTATTTTTATATAAAATAAATATCTTTTCATTTTTTTTTGGTTATATATATTTATTGATATAATTTGTTGTTCATTTCTTTTTTTTACTTCAAAAAAAAAATTTAACTCGTTTTTTGCTATACCATATATATATAATAAAATATTTTTTTAGTAGTTTTTTTCTATTCCTATTATATATATATTCTCTTCTCTCTCTCTCTCTCTTTTTTTTTTTTTAATTTATTTATTTTACTAATGGCTAAAGGCCTGAAGGCAGGATGGAGAACCTCCCAAAACTTGTATAGCGAAATACTTGAATCACAACGACAACAATTTGACAAAGGGTTGATGGCCAAAGGTTAGATCAAATTGGCTCTGTGCAATGATTGAGCGACCATAGGATTGAACAACTCTGATACCAGTGTAACGAACAAAGTTCATATACATAATAGAATATTCAAAATATTTGGAATATAAGAATGGCCATCGTGGGACGAACAATATATTTATAAAGAATATTTGAATACAAGTGAGATGGGATGAGATATATTGATTACAAATGAAGACTCCCTTATATACCTAGGCAGGTGCCCCTTCATGAATGATCATGTCCTTTGAGACATGTCTCTTTTATATTAATCATCAATTAATTAATAATGATTATGATTATATATATGTGTGTGAGAGAGAGAGAGTAGAGTTAGGAACCCATGTTGACATATCCTCCATGATCTCTAAGTCTAAAAAAGGTTGTCTTTCATTCCCTTCTTGAGTCTCCAACTTTCAAATTTATTTCCTAGTATCTTGGAGAACCACATTAAAGTAGGTGGTAGTTTAGTCATGAGCAAAGAATCTTGCTCCTCGTTGACCTTGAGGATAATTTCCACCCCTCGTCCGCATCTCATTCTTTGCCTCGACAGCATGGATAAAACCCCAGGGGCACACCTCAAAAAACTATTGTGAATTACTCTTCCTGCAAAGAAACAAGAAAATAAATTAGGCCCGCCAACGATAAGACCGGGAAGCCACCCTAAAAATTCGTCTATGTAGCTTAGAACACAAATTCTAGATTCGAAATAAACTCTGTCAAGAGAGACATAAGGCTCAACAACCTCTAAATAAGAGTCAAACCTCGACACCATTAAACATAGATAAAGACCCATGTATATCCACTAATTTGGTGAACACAACCCCTAAACAATAACCACCAAAGCCTTTCTAGACCCGTTGCGACCTTGGCATGCCAATTTCCTAACTCCTCAATCCATACAATAGACGACTGCCTAGACTTGGATAAAAGAGAGTGACTCAAAACCAGGAACCACATGCAAAGAAATATAACACCCTCGCCTTGAACCAAGATCTAAAGCTGATATCTCGAACCCAAAGACAAAGACACTGAGACCATAGAAAAATAATCCACACTATTGAAAAATAGAATGACCAAAATAACTAGGCAAGATAAAAACTCTGAGACCCAAAAAAAGACTCTACACTATTTAAAAATAGAATGAGCAAAATAACTAGGCCTCGAAAGAACTCAACGTGATACTCCACAAGTAAAGACGCTGGCAC
Source organism: Pinus taeda (assembly GCA_000404065.3). NCBI lineage: Eukaryota > Viridiplantae > Streptophyta > Pinopsida > Pinales > Pinaceae > Pinus > Pinus taeda. The sequence continues at coordinate 46,627 of APFE030683273.1, read as the reverse complement.
ACCAGCTTTTAGAGATATCAGCCGCGATACACAGATCTAATCGCCCAGGGAAATGGAAAAATTTTCCACCACCTTCACAAGCCGTCATCTCTACCTCTCTCTACAACAATTATAAACTTTAAACTCAAAGCCAAGATCTTCTCTAGCCCATGCATGATATAATGTGTGCAATAGGAGGTCAAGGATTTACGCTTGCCTCCATACAAATGCCCAACATGCAACCATAAACCTTGATACAAACCCAATTAATAACAAAGGCCAACTAGAAATCTTCCATGTCGATGCATGTAATATTATGCCACATCCTCATCATCTTAATTGCCCATCATTTCTGAGGGGGTGGTAGGTGTTGTCACCAAGGCCCCGCGTCCTCCATATTAACACCCCCATTGAGGAAAGGTTTCTACTTTTTTTTTGTAGATTGAAAATTTATATTAATTCAGAAAATAGTTACAACGTGAGGATTTTATCTTCAAAATTCCATTGGTCGTGTTAGCACTCCAGGAAACTCTTCTAGGTTGTAATTCAAAGATTCCTGGTAACATATAAATATCCCTCAATGGTTCTCTTAATTATGGGAATGTGTTTGGATCAAGTCGGATGAATGAATCAAATCTTATTCACTCAAGACATACATAAACACTCTTATATTGACAAGGCTTTCAACTACTATTATTCTGAGCGTTTATAAATAAGTGGATGTATGAAGAATCCTTACTGTACTGGTAGAATCATACATTAACACATATGAATGGCCAATTACACAAGATAAATGAAACTTGAAATTCTAATTCACCACTGCAAAGATAAGGTGACAGTTATCTGGCATTAGACAAATAGGAATAACATGAATAACATATTCAGGTGCAAGCAGAGAACATATAAGAAGATGTAAATATGAACAGATAATAGAAAAAGAAGCTTGTATTACTAATATGAAAATGAGAAGCTTGAGATTACGAATTATGAAAAGTCTCCAAAGTCAAACCTCTTCTCATCTCTAGGATTCTAGTCTTTATAGCCATTACATCAAAGTCAAGATCCTATAAAAATGGATCTGAAACACCTAAAATAGAAAAGTTAAAACATATAGGAATAGGTCCTATTTAACTGGTCAATTCTTGTACAAATGGTCTTCATAATCTTCAACAGCTGCAGATTTCTCAGGATCTAATGGATGAGGTCGAAATCTTCCCAAATCCCGAAGATAACAATCAATTACAATCAATTTCTGAAATTGTCTGCCACAAAAATTGGGCCAGACTGTTGAAAAACTGGGGCTTAGAGATGGATTCGGTTCTCCACATCTGTGACACCTGTGTATAAACCCAAAGATTTTATTGTTCTTTGACATGTTAGGCACAAAATCCTCTGACTGTTTCTCACAATAATCCTTCGGTCGCTCAGAATCATCACGTGAAAATGATGACTCAGCACAGTAGAAACACCACATTTCTAAAAACGTTGCCTCATCTTGTGGGGGAATTTTGCTGCCTTCCTGAGCTCTAAATGCAGATCTGAAAGTACCATTATATAGCTTAGGATGTCTAATTGTCAATCGACTATTTGAGCATGTAAAATGGCCTCTCCACGGCTGAGAAAATTGAGTTTTCCCAAAGTAGTTTATCGTTTGAAAAACCTGCGATTTCAGTGGCTAAGAGATTTGCTAAGAATGCGGGTTAGCTATCGAAAGTTGATTTTTCAAAAATGAGCTGACTAGAAAGTTTATTAACATGATTACAAGCTTAAGACTCAATGAAATGAGTCTAAAAATTAAATAAAACTCTTTCCTAAAAAGACGTTCTATCACCTAATGAAATAAAATTGACAATTTTATTTCAAGAGATAACAGGTCGCGCTCCTACCGGATTTGTTGGCTAGGTGGTAATGGAAAAAGGCTACTGACAAAAACAAAAGAAAACTCGAGGACCTTACATAGATTTCCCAACGTAACCAAAAGCACCCAAGTATCATAATACAACCAATTGTGATCCTCAATCAACTAAATTCCTCAGAGCCAAGTCATCCAGACCATTGAAATGTTGTTAATGAAATTCCTCATGGACATTTTCTTTTGTGTGCGCTATTCTACCTTCAAGGTGGTCCAACCTCTCCGGAAGCCTCTTTTGGCTGCGACAAAGGGAAACCAAGAAATCCAACATATGTCATTGATTATGTTAGAGGTCATTCATAAAAGTTATGACCTCATTTTGATAATCATGGTGTTCACGATCCAACTGCTCCACCTATGTTGTAACCTGGTTTATTTATGCTTCTAAGGAATCAAATGGTGGAGGTAAGACCACTCTCCTTAACGATAGGATGCGTTGTTGTTCCAACTCTTCTCGATCATCTTGATGCTCCACTTGATGAGCTACACCCTGGCTATGTGAACCAACTCCTCTCCTAGCTCTTTTGCATTGGTGTTGCATGGTGCTTCTACAGGTCCTCTCACACAACCTACTCCAAAAACCTGACCCAGATACCCGACATTCAAAAGGATAAAGCTTCCAGAAGAATAAGGACTCCTTGACAACAATCACGCCAGTCTCAACAGAGGATTGCCAATCTCTAAATATATGCCAGTAGAGAGGTTGACCACCTCCTGACCACCCAACTGAGATGGGCCCATGACCCCTCTCACTAGATCCAACCCACCATCAACTACACCACAAGCCCAAACTACTGCAAATTCCCCCCCCCCAAAGACCAAGACTCCCTGGCCAAACACCTGGATATGAAGACTCAAGAACTCCAAACATTACTAACTCGACACCCCTTCTGCCTACTAGAAGTAAAGGACTACAAAAAGCAAGGGAAAAAACCACAATTGGGTATAAACCAACGACTGGAACCCCACCTCACACCCCCCACCGACCCCAACCAAACACCATACATCATTAGAGAGACATAACCAGGCAGATGTAGAAGAGAGAAATGAAAATAGCAAGAAAGCAATACTTGAGCCCAGGGAAGATAGGAATCCTCACCAACTAACACAAAAGCGACACTACCCACAAGGTTTTGCTTGTTCCCCCACTCCAAAATCTCACCCATGGATAAGACTATCCAACATGGACCATGGTCCCAAATGATTACACCCAAAATAAATTCTTTGACCTAATTACAAAAAGTATCACATGAATTATTGTTCTATGTTGCATTCGCAAGGCATATGGTAGGGTTTGGCTATGACAAATAACCACCCTACGCACCAAGGAAGGAAATCCCCACCAACAACACTCTTCCCATTCCCTTAAACCAACCGTCACAACTTATAATAGACTAAACTATCTAAATAACCATGATTTGTTTAACACATTTACTCATTCAATCTCAGTGTTGGAGGGGATTTAAAACCCCTTGGAGAACCCTTGTCCCATTGTTCATCACCGCTATCAGGGAAAAGTTTTGTAAATTTTTAAATAAATTTCCATCTTTAACATTTTCCCTAAACCTATGTATATTTCTCTATATGCCTATACTAAACAAGAAATTCTAATAAATTAATGTTTCAATGTATTGTTATTATAATCAACCTCATCATTGGTTTCGATTGTATTTTCATACTACAAGAATAATATTTTTTATATGTTTACAAAGATGTTCAAAGTTTATATATTTAAAGTTTAATTTTACAAAGACATTAAATTTTTATACATGTATGTTATTTCTCATTTTTTTAAATGAATATTTATGAATATTAAAGTTCCAATAATTTGGTTAAATATGTTTTTTATGATTATTAACACAAATTAATAAGTTTTAATTTTAAACACTTTAATAGAATTTGATATTGATACTTATTAATATTGAAAATAGAATTTAGCATATTAACATACTAAAGTCTAATGTGTTACTAGCGTAGGTCCATATTAACTTGGGATCTACCAAGGGCCGAGATGGATGAAATATCTTTTCACTTTGAAAGTGGTTTGTAATCTCAAGAGATTTGATCCTTCTCGACGCTTGATAGATCCAGAGTTAAGATGGATCTAGGCTTTTTTAACTATATATATATATATATATTATATATATATATATATATATATATATATATATATATATATATAATATATATATATATATCAAATATTATAATTATAACTATTTAATTTCAATTTAATTTGATCTAGTCAAAAATGTTTACAAGGCATTACATTACATTACAACATCTATAACATACTAAATTGGAGAGCTTTGAAGAGCTCTCTCGGCACAATAATATAAATACTATTGAGGTAATTCCAACAACATAATTAGAATTGGCCTCTAATTTGTTTCAATACATTATAATCTAAAATATATTTTATATTCTTTTAATATACGATGTTCTCGCTCCCAATTTGACACTTTAAATTTGGGAGAAACTTTTATCCATTAGAGACACTCATATCAAGTTTCCAAGAATCCTAAAAACTCATGCAACATAGGTTTTTCCTTCTATTTCTATTAATTTATTCCTTTTATTTATTATTTATTTTATTATTTTGCATTTACATTTTTTCCTTTATGATTATTTTCTCTATCAACTTTGTATCTATTTATTCATTCTATGTTATTTTATAATTTTTCCATTCCATGTTATTTATAAATTTTCTATTAATCTAGTTTTCTTTCTATTTTTCTTTAATCTTTCCCTTATCACTTATATATATTTTTAGTACAAATGGGTAAAATTATATTGTAAAGTGTTGCAACTAAGTTGAACAACGAAAAAGCACATAAACAAAGTTAACATTAAATAACTAGCAAAGTAAGTAAACAGAACATGCCATAAACAAGACTTCGAGGTTGTCTTTAGTTTTAGATGTTAGAAAATACTTACTAGTATATATTCTAGAAAAGATGCCTAATATAATTATTGATTTTTAAGCATAGAAATTGAGGAAGCACATATTTATTGATGACTTCATCTTGTCCTCCATCATTTGATGCCTAATGCCATCTTCCTTGAGACCTTCTTGAGTTGCATTGACTGACATTTTGTAATTTGAGGTAGCTAAGTGTGAACCTTTACTAAGATTATAGACCATGTTCACAAATATGGAACATTTTACTTCCAATGTAATGCCCCCAACCACTTGTGCATTTTAGCACCTGTTGGGGCATATCCATACCCCTGTGACTCTTTGTAACTTGGATTTTGTCAATCTTTCATTTAATTTATTTCCAGTGACTTATACATGTGTAACACATTCTATAATATGATGTATTCATGTGCAGGGATATAATTGCATAGTAATATCATTTAATTTACACTTCACACACATAACACATGAAAAATACATAATTAATTACAACATAATTCAAATTAATATTAGCGGTAGCACTTATCTAATGAAAACTACCAATTGGCTAGAAGCCTCAGATGTTCTTCCCAGGCATAAAAAATGTTGTTGATTTTCTCTCAACAATGGGTCACCCTTGAGTTGGGGCTTTGATTCCTAGGGAAATAACTTACCCAAAACTAGGTACATGCCCAGTACCATAAATAAGTAGGGCCAAAGTATAAAACCCTAATAGCCTCCAACCTAGAGGCTCACATCCCCCATCAGCCCCACAACTAAGTAGTGTATTGCCTTCTCTACACTTGCAGTCTCTCGGGTTGTACCACTACCTCCAGGGTGACCAACTCAGCTGCCCAAGGTTGTCTCAAAGAATTATGGCTCTAGGAGTTCCTGCTAGCCTTAGGGGTCTCTAGGTGCCTTCTAGGCCCTCTCGTTGGGAAAATTATCACATCTATCACAGGGTCATCCATTGTTTTATGTCAAGGTGTTAAGTTCCCCATTTTCCCAAATAGATTATCTAGGATGTCTGCCCATAGTACCAACATCCTTTTATGTGCATGTCATTTATTTAACACATGGCACAACCTAAAGTCACTTGATGGACATGTGTTAAAAACACATTACTAACTAATATAAAACCCCTTTTTAATACACATGGAATATTAGCCTCCCATACTCATTTCGTCTGACTCGGTTTGCAATAGTAAGTATGTTTATTAACATGCATGAAAATTCATATCTACAAAAGGCAGGCTCTCTGACTTCAAAAGACATAAAAACATATGCACACATGCCCCATAACATATACACACAAATGCATGCGAGCACGTCAACCCCCATAAGTAATCCTCAACTCATAAAGCTAATTAATTTCTACAGGCTCACGAGCCCCAATTTTTTATGTATGTGCTATTTACAATCTATGGGTTGAGTTAGGGTATTACATTCCCCTCCCCCTTATTTATGCACCATCCTCGGTGCATTATATATACAACAAAATCATCCAAAAAGATGAAGGAGCTCTTCCTTCATTTCATCTTCATGCTTCCATGTAGCATCTTTAGGACTAAAATGGGTCCACTGCACCTTTGCCAAGACAGCAACTCAATTCTAGAGCACTTTGACCTTCTTGTGCAAAATTTGCACTGGTTGGACCTGGAAGTCCCCCTTAGGCTTTTCCTAAATCATATTCCAACCAATCACATGGTTAGTATTAGGAACATACTTTCTAAGAAAAAAAATATGAAACCTGTTATAAATATGCATGGATGTTGGTAATGCAATCCTACATGCAATTGGACCAATCCTATATAGGATTTTTAAGGGCCCACAATAACTAACTACCAACTTTACACAACTACCCAGTGAACTTTTCTTTGCCTTCACTCTCAAGAAGACATAATCACCAACTTCAAATTCCTTTTTTAACTTGTTCTCATCTACATGGCTTTTCTGTCTATCCTAGGTAGTCTTTAAATTCGATTTGATTTTTAATACTTGCTCTTCTGTATCCCTTTACAGGTTTAAAATAATAATGGCATTGTCAAATGGGTTGCCTCAACTCGCAGGTGTGTTGCATTATCTATCATACAAAGATTCAAATGGGCTCATCTTGAAAGATGTTTGGTACCCATTCTTATAAGCAAACTCTACCAAGTGCAAATATTCATCCCATTTTGATGTTTTGTCCATCACACACATCCACAACATACCTTCACTAACTTGATTTACTCTTTATGTTTGACCATCTAGCTCTGGTTGGTATGCTGTGCTAAAATTCAAATTAGTTCAAAATCCTTTGTATAAGCCTATCCAAAAGTTGGATGTAAACATGGGATCCTTATAAAAAATATTTGCCTTTGGCACACCATGTAACCGAACAATTCCCTTCATGTAAACCTCAACAACATCTAATACCTTATGTGTTGACTTCATTGGAATAAAGTGGGTAGCCTTAATGAGTTTGTTCAACACTACCATGATGGAAGCATATTGCCTCACATTTATGGGAAAATTTGTAATAAAATCAATAGAAACAATTTCCCATTTCTACTCGGTAATGGGTATTAGTTATCGTAATCCAAATGGGTTTCTATGTTCAATTTTAACTTTTTTCACATTCCAAACACTTGACCATATAATCAACCACCTCTTCTTTCATACCTAGCCAAAGGTATTATTTCTCGATGTTGAGATTGTATTTTGGTATCCTGGATGTATAACATAAGGTACCCCATGCATTTCATGAAGCACTAAAATTTTTAGCCCTTGAGAATTTGGCACCTAAATCCCGCCTTTATACAAAATAATTCCATCTTTTTTCATTTCATAGTTCCAGTACTTTGGTTATAAATTACCTTGTTGTAGGTTGCTTTTTATTTCCATGTATTGCTTCACAGTTATGGGAAAATTTGTAATAAAATCAATAGAAACAATTTCCCATTTCCACACGGTAATGGGTATTAGTTGTTGTAATCCAAATGGGTGTCTATGTTCAGCTTTAACTTTTTTCGCATTCCAAACACCTGACCATATAATCAACCACCTCTTCTTTCATACCTAGCCAAAGGTATTATTTCTCGATGTTGAGATTGTATTTTGGTATCCTGGATGTATAACATAAGGTACCCCATGCATTTCATTCAGCACTAAAAATTTTAGCCCTTGAGAATTTGGCACATAAATCCTGCCTTTATACAAAATAATTCCATCTTTTTTCATTTCATAGTTCCAGTACTTTGGTTGTAAATTACCTTGTTGTAGGTTGCTTTTTATTTCCATGTATTTTCGATCTAAAATTTCAGCGTCTAAAATTTTTATTTTGAAATCATATTTACATATACTTATGGTTGTACATGCATTGTATGCACCCTTATGCTCAGTGCATAGACCACCTTATTTTCTTTACCTTGATTTCAAAGTCATAATCAACCGAAAATTCTATCCATCTAATTTATTTGGTATTTAAATTTGGCTCCCCATACAAATGCTTCAAACCATTGTGGTTAGTTCGTAATTCAAAACTTTTGCCCACGAGATTATGTCACAACATTTTTTTAAGGCATGTACACTAGTTGTCGGCTCTAAATCATGAGTGGCATAGTTTATTTTATGTGCCTTTAGCTTCCTTGATCCATAACATCAAATGCCCAATTTGTAGGAACTCCTCCAAGCCCTTCCTTACATGCATCGGTGCACACAATGAAATATTTATTTGAATCAACTATCTTCAATATAGGTGCACTTGTTAATAACATTTTAAAATGATGAAAAGCCTCTTCACATTTATGATACAATTCAAGTTTCACACCATTCTTTTGCAAGGAACTGATAGGATGTGTTGTTTTTGATAATCCCTTAATAGATATTCTATAGTAGCCTTCTAAGTCCATGAAAAATCTCACCTATATCATATTTTTGGGTGTTGGTCGCTCTTTAATTGCTCTGATATTTTATGAATCAACTACTATCCCTTCTTTTGAAATGACATGACCCAAATAATGAATTTGACTCCAATAAAATAAGCACTTACTTAACTTGGCATGCAACTGATGCTCCCTAAGTATCTGTAACACCATCCTCAAATGTTGTTCATGTTCTTCCTTGGATTTGGAATACACTAGGATGTCATCCAAAAATACAATAACAAACTTATCCAAACAATTCCAAAAAATGCCATTCATAAGGCACATGAAAAATTTGGTGCATTAGGTAACCCAAATGGTACTACCCATAACTCATAATTCCCATATTGTTAGAAATGTTGTCTTACTAATGTCTTCTTGTTTAATCCTTACTTGATGATACCCTAATCTCAAGTCGATTTTGGAAAACACTTTAGCTCCCCTGAGCTAATCAAACAAATCAATGCATGACCTTCGTGTATCATTCTTTTTTTTAACAAAGAGTACTGGAGCACCCCAAGGTGACACACTTAGGCATATGTACCCTTTCTTTAAGAGTCCTTCTAATTGCATTTGTAATTCTTTAAGTTCTGGTGCGCTCATTTTGTATGGCGTTTTGGACACTAAGGCAACTCCCGGTACCAAGTCTATAGAGAATTCAATATCAATTTTAGGTGGTAAACTTTGAATTTCAACAATACATCTTTGAATTCCTCGAGTACTAGGTGGTCTTCAATGCTTCGTGTATAATCCTTGGTTGTCTCTTCTATGAGGGCTGCATAAATTTGGCACCTTTCTCTAAAATTTCTCTTCAATTGCATGGTTGATATAAAACTTGACAAAAATTGACCTTAGAATTACTCATACTTGTATTCACTGCCCTTCTTCATTAAGGAAAGTAAATTTTTTATTGTGATAGTCTAATATTGCACAATGTTTTTCAACCAATCCATACCAATTAAGCAATGATATGATCTCAATGGTATTATGTTTCAATTCGCAATTGTGTCCAACCCATTCATATTCTGGAATTCTTTTATAAGTTCAAATATTCTTCTTTTAGCCCCTGTAGCTAACTAAATTAACCAAGTTCTATCATGTTTGATTTATTTCAAGTTAAAAATTTCAACAAGCTTAGGATCAAGATTTCCATGACTAGCTCCAGAATCAACTAAAATGGCAATGGTCTTGTCATTTAAATTACCTTCCACTAAATCATATGTGCTTGATGCTTAACTTTCTTGTTTTCCAATGCTATATAGATCTTGGACATGATTCTACCCATGTCCCACACTGTATCAATTCCTTGGATGTGATGTATAATCCTCATTTTCCCTTCTTTGTGAAGGAAGTCTATATACATATTCTCTCCTCCACAACCCAAACACTTAATGGACCAAAACCTTGGTCTCTTACTCAATGAATCAACCCTCTTCGATTCACCATGGGTTGGTTGAGTTTGCTAATTTGCTTGATAAATGTTCTTGAAAAATGGATGTTTCAACCCCTTCTTCCTTTGCTCCACCTTGGTTCTTTTCTTGTCATCCCAAGTCTTTTGGAAGACTGTTTATTTTTGCTCTGCTCATAAACGTACTCGTCCTTCCTCATAGCTTCAACCTAATTCTTTGGTTCATCAAATTTAATTACGTCGCCATAAAATGGTGGCAACCCACTCACAATTATTAGTAAACTATCGTGGATATTATACTAGATAGTTTGTCACAACATGTTTGATAAAATTATATTTAAAAAAAAAAATCCAAAATCTACATTATTACGATTTAATTTCTCTTTATATTTCTGGATCTATAGATTATTATTAATTGCATATGCGTGCAAATTAAAATCATGCAGAAAATAGAGAACAAAATAAAAACTCACAAACCATGATTTGACACAAGATATAACATGGGAAACCTTTTCAAGAGAAAACCTAGCTAGAAGGTGAGGCCTTTTTGCTCTCATTCTCTTTATAGAAAATGGCTACGAATACAAAGAAGTATGGCCTATGGCCCTTGGGATACTACAGTGCACACATCCTCTATATGTGCTCTATATCCTATCCCTCTCGGATATTTTTGCTCATCCATGGAACAAATGCATTGGAAAAGAAAAAATGGAACCATTTTCCTCCCAATGTCTAGGTTATAACACAACCCAATAGCTAGTAGTGGTTATGTTTGACTACCTCAACTCTTAACTAAAGCTACAATATGGACTCTTCTAGATTCTTCTTCATCACAATCATGTGGGTAGCCCCTTTTCCATGAATAATGGGGGTTGCCATGGCATCTTCTCAAATTATGGTGGTGAAAATAGAAAAGTAAACTTTTGAGTTGCATATGCATATAGACTTCGATTGACGTGATTCTTGCACTGTTGGAAAGATCTCTATGTGTAGAATATGAAAAAAAGGCATGGTACTGAAGTGACAAAGTTTTACTAATGTAAGAGCATCTTACCTCCAAGTCAGAAAAAATTTTGACTAGATCTAGGGTACTTTTATTTAGCAAAGGAGTTGATTCCCTAATTTTTTGTAATTGTTTAATTATTTGTATTTCCCATGTTTTAAGGAAATCTAGGAATATTGTGTAAATAATATTGAGGTTGTAATCAGGTCTTATGGATTCGAGAATGTTTGAATGAAGTTAGAGAAGTTCCATGATCAGTTATATCTTTTTAGGGATGGGTGGGTCTAGAGAATCCTAGGAATAGAAGTTGTTGAGTAATTTGCGGATCTAAACCAAAATATGGTTTGAGAATCCTTTTGTATAAACATATAGCTAGAGTATTAAATGTGTGTAGAGAAAAAAAGAGAGGAGAGGCATTGAGGGTAGGCCAAGTATGGTCACATTGATGGTGCTAGATGCTGCCAACATTGTAAGGGGATCTCTTCGATGTGAAGTCCCAATTAGACCTCACACCGTTTGGTGTAGGAGTCCCATCCGGTCATACGGTTCGACCACTATTGGAATGATTTAAAGATATGCATTAGGTATCAACCAACATAAGAGAACACACACTACTTTGGGGCAGTAATAATGTGAGCTTTGTGAGACATTCAATGTAAGGTATATGAGGGGGACTTCCATGGCTGGTGAGGGAAACGAGCCACCGATTAGAAAAGTAATAGTACTATTCTAAAGGGGGGCCCAGGGATAAAGAGAAAGACTTGTTGAATACCCGCAGATTATTCCACATACTAAACAACAATCGTTAAAGCATAACAACACTTATTCAATAATAACCATCTCTAATCAATGAATTAGTTCATTAACTTAATATGTAAATGAAATAACATATACCATAAACATAACCAAAATAGTTCAACTACATCTACATTACATGTATGAAGAAGTGTCAGCTCATTGAGCTTCTGGTTAAAGGTGTAAGATCCCAAGTACACTGTATGAATGAAACACTGTATCCAATAGTGGAAGATGAAACCACAACTTGCTTATCAAAAGAATGATTTATCTCCTATGTCTTGCAAGAGAAGCCAAGGCAATACTTCTAGAATCTAAGCCTTCAAAAAAGCCCCTTGATTGGGTTATGAGGAGCTATTTATCGCAATTAACAATGACCTTTGAGCATCCTCATTACTCTGTGCCTTTTATGACTGCTCATATTCTCTATATGACTTATTACATTCCAAGTGTGTATTTTCACATTCCACATGTGTCCTTTGGACTTCATTACACAACATTTTTTACATAAGACAATTTAGAAAGGAGAGGGTGGCCTAATAAGATGAAATTGATAATGGGACAAAACCCATCCAATGGATAAATCATTTTCTTCCTCATGGAGTTCACTTGTAATGTATGTGTGCCATGCTCTAAACTCCTTTGCGATGGCTTCAACCCAAATTGGAAAGTCGCCTTTGTAGTGCATCTTCACCTCCAATTCCTTTGTCAGTATGTTCGTGAAGCTTGATATTACATTATTCCACAACCATGATATATTATTGTGTGCGTTGACTGGTGTATAGGCATACTATTGAATAATGTCTTTGGTTACCTCCAAGCCTTCCTGTTCCATTGTGTGCTTGATTTTTTCAATATATTCCATGATCTCTCGGAATATGACTTATTTACCTTTGTCTATTTTAAGAGATCTAATGGCCGGCATCCCATGCTTATGTGTTAGAGAATCAAACCCATTATGCAGTCAATTGTATGTAGCGATAGTACTAACCGATTATGCTCCAAGATGTGAGTAATTTTGTAGGTGGAGTCTCAACTGAACTCTATCTATCTTTGCGATAATCTTATGCTTCTTTCTAGATGTTGTGGAGAATCTAGATATTTGGCAGTCCACTCCTGCATCTAGTCAATTGCCCTACTTGCTATATTAAGGAGTTTCACCGCTTCCTGAGCATTCTTCCGAATACCAATGAGAGGAGCCATGACCTGTTGTATAAGTATCATCTCATCATATATTTACTTCAACGTGTCCTCCATTGGACCAACTCTACTTGCATGGTTGACTGCCATTCTACGGTGTTGTTCTGTGATGAGAACCTTTGATTCTCTACCACAATATGTTTTGCTTGTTGCTTCACCGTAGTAAGTTCCCTTCTTATCCTGACATTCTCATTCAATAAGTACTTAGAGTTATCCTATGCCGTTGTAGCGAATGCAACATTTTCCGCCATGAATGCCCTCGATTCATACTAGTGTTGGTAGTTATCACCTCCTCTGTAGACACAAAGAATGGATTATGAGGATCCTTTGAGAAGTATCTATACGTCTATTACATAATCCTCTTCTTCAATTGGTCAAACGTTACACTACATACATCCATGACTCTCTTTGATGGTGGAGGTATGATACCCATTTATCCAAATGTAAGTGACCACCCGTGAGAGGATGCTCCACTAGAGTATCTAGTTTTTCCTCCATTGGATGTATGGTATCTTCTTCCTCAAACTATTCCTCTTCCAGCACTTGAGTCAATTGTTCTTCTTCCAATCTCTAGGATTCTTCCTCATCCTGGGACTGCCTCTACTATTGTTCTGCTATCCTCCTCTTCTCTTCTACTTAAGCTTGTTTCTTCTCCAACAACTCATCTTGTTAACTCTTCCTCTCTTATTCTTCTACTTCTCTACTCCCTTGTTCTACTTGAATAGCTCATGGGTTTAAAGGATCGAATTTCCATTTATTTATTCTCTTGCATGTCGAGGAGTACCTGATCCTTTTCTTAGGAGCCATTTTCCTTAGTTGAAGGGTTATCTCCTCCTCCTCCTGCACCTGCAAGTCTGGAGCTGGTGGGTCATGGGGTAAATTGGTCTTGATTGTTGGATGACTCTTCATGTTTTCATTCTACCATTTATTTATCTTCTCATCTTTTGTTGTAGACATTCATGAGTACCCTGTGTTGTGACCGATTCTTTGACAACGTTGCCTGAAAATTCACTTGGGTTCATATCCATGGAAATATTTAGTAGTAAATTGTAGGTGGTCCAGCTCCTGTAGCGATGCTAGTGTTGTCTTGTGACTCTTTAACTCATACAGTATGATCCTCAACGGAAAGATAGGCCAAGGGGCTTTCTTGCTCCTATGAAGAATTCCTAATAATCCCTTGTTTAGCTGATTTACAAATTCTTGCATGACCACTTTGTTGGACACATACCGTGACATGAGATGAGGGGATATCTAAAAACCGAAGCACCTGATGTATGTACCCTCAGGAGCTGCAAACTAGTTCGTGATATTCTGAAGTGACTCTTTCACCTGATTGATCATGCAAGGAGGATCAATCTCAAATTTCACGTGAAAGACAAATGCAAAGAAGTGTTCAACCAACCAATTTTTCATATATGCCTCCGAAGCTTGATTCTGATAGAACTCTATAGTGAAAGTAAATTGGGAACTTCTCACTAGGGTTCCAGTTCTAGTTCATTCCCGAGAACGCATACAGTGCACATATATCGTCTAAGAGAAATGTAGCCATGTATAATTATATGTATAATTATGTTGCCTGGTTTTTCCTTAAAGATGATTTTGCCTACTCGACTTGATGTTGCAACTAAATGACAGGATATCCACCCAATTGAACGTTCTACCATGGTTCACCACAATATTGAGCATCTATAGCCAATTCTTTTCAAATAATTCAACGTTCTTACACCCATACAACCGACAATCCATGGCTATCAATTATTGATATATGTCTTTGAGAATATTTGTCAGATAGACTGCCAGATGGGCGATGGAAAAACGTGTCAAGCTCTCAACACCATGATTTGATGATGTCACTAGTGGTGAGGGTAGCCCATCTCATGTATAAGTTGTCATTTGCATATTCATTGGGCTTGAGCATCCTATAATATGTCTGCATGCCCTCACCATGATAGGTGGTGAGTTGAGTGCAACTCTCAATGTGTAGCACAAGTTGAGAGTTATCCATATGTGTAATGATCTATTCAATCACCTCCACATATGGCGTGACCGAAAATCTGCATGCGATCCCGTGCATCCTGGACTTCTTGATGTTGATGTATGCATGCAAATCTTCTAAGTCCTCAACAAACTTTTCCTGCATGAATTTGTTGTAGATCTTGCTCCATGTGAGCTCAGTAGTCTTGTTAATAAGCACTGAGTGTCTGCATATATGGGAATGTTTGGTGTTTGGTCAATTTAGTGTGTCCTAAATTGCTACATTAGTTGTCAATTCGGGATTCGTAAGCTGATGAAGTGTGGCGCACTATATGTGCAAGATAACCTATTTCTTACTTTTGTCGTTTTTTATTTTTATGTTGTTTTGGGGGTTTTTATCTTTGTTTATGGAA
>APFE030683273.1:12770-30831 GCA_000404065.3 Pinus taeda | reverse complement strand
TTATAAGTTTTAAGGAAATTATGTCCTTTATAAGGGTTCCCAAAACTTAACACTTCAGAAGGTCTTAGAACATACTAGTGAAAAATAACACTTGAATCAAGAATGAAAAGATGCTGCTAATTAAACAAGTAATTAATGAACTACTGATTATGAAACTATCATCTCTGCTGCTGTCTAAATACAGAAAATTGATTTAAGCTACTGCACTCAAGGAAATCAAAGATTGCAAAGAAAGTAAAACTAAAATCAAATTACATCATCCATATTTCGATCCCTCGCTAGTTAGTCTAGCTATGGCTTTCAGAGGTAACCGTCAATGAAATGAGCAATCCAATAATCTAATTGCAGAAAATTAAACTAAAATCAAATCACAACATTCATATTTCAATCCCTCGCCAGTTAGTCTTGCTATGGCTTTTGGAGGTAATTGTCATTGAAATGAGCAATCCAATTATCTAATTGCAGAAAAGTAAGCTAAAATCAAATCACAACATTCATATTTCAATCCCTTGCCAGTTAGTTTCGCTATGGCTTTTGGAGGTAACTGTCAATGAAATGAGCAATCCAATTATCTAATTGCAGAAAATTAAACTAAATCCAAATCGCAACATTCATATTTCAATCCCTTGCCAGTTAGTCTCGCTATGGCTTTCGGAGGTAATTGTTAATGAAATGAGCAAGTTGATTTCTAACTAACTTAACAATGCAAATGAACAAAACTGAACTCAACAAAACAGAATTGGAATTAAAAGAAACTAAGAAAAGCAAAATCAGCAGAGGATCAATTCCATATAACTAGTTATTATGAAAATTATATACAAATGCTCGGGCTGCCTACTCTATCCTAAAACATGCACACACTGATCAATGTTATACAAAGCTTGTAAAATTATGAACAACAGTGAAATGTTAGAAATATATACACAAATGAATAACTATAAAACATATGCAGTGAGAATAAAGAAACGATGCATAAAGACTATACAACAACAATGGAAACGAAACCTCAGTGTGTAGGGGCCCTCTACACAACCTCAGCCAACAGGCTATCAATCCAAAATCACGTTTACGCAAGCATGTAGAACAGAGGCTTCTTATATATATCTCAAAACACAGTTACGACAATAAACTAATGTCACGGCATAGTGAGTTCTTAACAACAAAAATTACATTCGAAAGGCTAGCTATTATGCGTATAGGAACATGTTATTTATAACAAAGGTTTCATAACTATTTTTCTGGAAAACTACGTGAACAGAGGACACGTGAAAAACAACGTCCATGGATTTAGCATCATGGTCGCCGAGATTAGGAAATCTATTGAAAGCGGCTGTTGGATCCACATCATGGTCAGCCTACAGGTGTCAGCGTGCCTCCAAAGATCTAGAAACGACCAGGAAAGTCTTCACATGCTTGAAAACGGAGTCCTGTTGCCGTAGGACTCTCCTGTTTGACCACCGCTTGACCACCGTCGACCACGGCCTTCTTTGATGAATCCAGCTGGACCAATGGGACCTAACCCATGTCCAGGTCATTTCCAACTTGCCCATGTGGCTTTCTTTGCCTCGTGACACCTGCAACCTGTAGTTTAACAAAAACGGCTGCGGAAAGTGACAAGATTCTGCAGCTCATAAGAAAAAATCTAGTTCAAACAGCAAACACAAGGACATAGTTAGAAAACCACTTTAAATGCTCTTTTATGACTAATATTCAATGATGTTGATAGCTTAGGAGGTCCAGGTAAATGGAAAGAAGCTAGAAAAATGTGTGAGAAAGATGCAAGTTCAGGGCTCAACATACCCCCACTGTGAAGGTGTTGCATGTCCCCATGCAACCAAAATTTTGACTATCCCCCCTTCAAATCATATGCTCTGAAACTTCTGCCAATACATCTAGCCCTCTTCTTCTCTTTCTTGGTGCTGCTAACATCCTGGGCTTCTTCATCAAGCATCTAAATTTGAGATTGATCAGTTCTCTACTTATCTTCTTGCACTTTTTCTTCAATTTCCTGTTCTTTTTCTGCCATAGCCCAAGATGTAGCATGGTATTGTCATGAATAATCTTATCCAGTCTGCTTTGTTCCTTTAATGCTTCCTTTTCATGTTTAATGTGTCTATTTAGGACCTCTAGTTCAAAAAATTCCTGTTTCAATGACTGGATTTGAGCGTCCTGTGCTGGATGAGGCTGGATGGATGAAGTGCTTGGACCTGTGGCTCTCTTTTCTAAGGATTCTATATAATCATACATCTCTTGCTGATTCAGGTCTATCTCGGGTGAAGTTTTCCTTGGGCTAACCCCAAAGTCCTGTTGAGGAGGACTGATTTCAAAGTCTGGCCGAGAAGGACTTATGTCAACATCTGGAGGACTAATTTCAAAGTCTGGCTGAGAAGGAATTATGTCAACATCTTTAGGACTGGTTTCAATATTTGGCTGAGAATGAGGGAGGTTGTTCTGATGTTGCCCCTCCTAAGTCAATAAAATGGGGCCCTTTTTCTTGTGCTTTTCTCCACTTTCCTCTAAGCCTGATGCTTCTCCTTAAATGTTGTGGGCTAGTGCCCTCTTCCTCCATACCCTGTTTTTCTTTTTCTTTCTTCCTGGCTGCAGTTGATTTTCCTTGAAGGTGAGTTATCCTTTCAGACAGTGTTTGGTGGTCCTCTTCTAAGGAAGGTTCTGGTGATTGGTAGACATCCTCTATGTTTCTTTTCCCTTTCAATTTTCTTTGCTTTTTATCCTTCGTTCTTTCCTCCCTTTTTTCAGGCAGCTTATCTTCTTGATTAATTTCTTTAGGAGTGTCTTGAATTCTCATATTAGTTTCCTTTTTCCTACTCTTTCTTACTGTACTGCTCTCAGGAATTTCAAGTGGACCTTGAAAATAGTTTCTCACCAAAAACCGTTCCCAGGTATCCCTCTTTTTCTTCAATTGGTCTTCAATTAAAATTTTCACCAGCCCGTGATGATACAAGTTGGGTTCTATGTCCTCTATATTCTTTTGGACGGTTGTGCACATCTTTTTCAAGCTTAGTAATAAAAATTAAGGCAGATTTAGGGTTTGATTCTCTAAAAAGTTCATCAACAATCGGGTATGATACATATACATTGCTCCAAAACGACCTTCACACGTAACGAACTTTTGAATAATCAACAATAAACTAGCCCACTTCTCTTCCAAAGCATGGATAGGAATTTCTCATTTAAATATAGTTACATCCATACCTAGATTGCGTAGGATAACCCTCCAAGCCTTCTCGTCAAAGCTCTTTTTCTTGAACCAACATTCTCCCTCTTGAGGGAGTTCTGTAGCAGCTGCTATGGGTGCCCCGGTAACTGTAAACTTGAGGTCCCCAATTTCCACCTCCAGGCCATTAAAAGACCTCGCAAAAGCTTTTGTAATCTCCTTATTATAGCCTCTGAACTTTTAAATAAACTGAAGCCATCGTGCCTTTTTCAATATGTTCTTTACTTGCGGGTACCCCTCCATAAACTTGGGCCCTTCCGGTTCTACCCTCAACAACAGACCCATTCTTTCCTTTTGTTCTAACGATTCGTCTGTGTGAGATGGTTGGATTAGTGGGAGTGAAGAGGGTTTATGGAGAAAACCAGTGACTATAAGCGGAAAACAGAGGACAAGAAGCGGCAGTGAATTCACGGAATAGAGCAGAGACTTATGTGAACGATGTGGTAATGTAGCCGTGGCTTCAATAAAATAGTAGGGGAGTGACGACAAAATTCTTAAAATGGACGGCTGTGGAGTAGACATAAACACATTCATGAAATGGCTGCGGAATTTATGCGGTGGAGGAGAGCCGTAATCAAATCGGCCACGTCCCATAATTACAGGTGGAGTGTAGAAATGCAGCCAAACACGAGTTAAATCCGAGGATTAATCATGAGGCCGTTGGAAAAATAAATGCATGGTTTGTGGAAAAATGTCATGGAATGGTAATGGAGGCTATCATGCCAATCATTGCATATAGTGGAGCTTGTGATTTAATAATTATACAAAAATGTGTTTTGAATGCCATTTGAAATCAATTTCTACTCATACCTTGGAATTTTTCCACTTGTTGTCCATAGCCTTTGATCAGCTGCCCCTTGTTAACGCCTTTAGATGCCCCATGTCTTCATAATATGTCCTCGGTCATACCTGCATTTGATTTTTATTATTTTTGCCTATTATCTAACTGCCAATGTTGAATGACAGGGTGCTAGCTGCGAAAACACAACTAGCTACGGAATCAGTTTGCAGTTGCGGAAACGAGATTCAGCTGCGAACACTGATTGAACGATCATATGCCTAAATGAGATGGATGAATGATGACTGAATGAATGAAAATGGTCATAAAAACTTTTATTGGTGGAATGAAATGAGATGAATGAAATGGAGTGGAATGAAAATGAGAAAGAGAGGGATTTTTTTTTTGGAAAATATGGGGCGTCAGGAGTTCTTGATTTTCACCCTGTATTTTCTGTATAAGACTGCCAATCAGTGATTGGTTTTCAGGCTTATACAATTTTATTTATTTATTTTTTTAGAATAGAAAAGAACAAAGGCTAGGCTGGTGGAGAAGAAGGATTCTTATTCACCAACCTTATTGCAGAATTATCTTGAAAGATTTTGACAAATTCCTCTTTTGAGAGTGGCTTATGACAGATCTTTAATTGGTGACCATTCACAATAAGAGGAGTTTGAAATTCATCAAGTTTTGATTCTTACCGCTCCATTGCTAAAAACTTTGTCAATCTCATATGGCCCAAGCCAATGAGTCTGAAATTTCCCTTTGAAGTCTTTAAACTTGGAATCAAATAGCAATGCCCAGTCTCGTTCTTGAAACTTTTTCTCTTTGATGTATTTGTCATGCCACTTAGCTCTTTAATATTGAACTAGATCAATTCTTAGGATTGCTTCTTGTCTGATCTCATCTAGCACATTCAACTGCTCCATTCTATGCTTCTGGGCTTCTGATAGATCCATCCCCAAATGAACTGCCATCTTGAAGGTTTTGACTTGGAAATCAATGGGGAGCAGGACTTCTTTCACATAAACAAGTTTTTGGGTCTAAAATGTGTATGCAAATTAGAGCTTAATTTAATGTCAACCCGGGAAGGTAAACTTAGAAGTGCTTATCTAAAACATATAGATCTAGAAGGGCTCCTAATTTGTCCAAGATCTTAAAGTCCCCTTACAGGAACATATTCATTAAGATCTACTTCAATGAAATAAACCTAGCTCTAATAATTGTACCAGATCTTATGGTTCTCTTAAAAGAACACCTTCAAATAAGACTCTTCCAATATTAGAACATTTAATAAAACTTGAAATCTGGAATCGAACAAAAACATAAAGTAAATTATAAACAAATAAGCATGCAAGTGAGGCCATGGGGGCTCTCCATAACTCCACAAGCACACCACTTCAATGGAGACTCAGATGTAGAAGCAAAATTGAAGTATGATCCTTTATTTTAGAATTCTAAGATTACAAAAACTTCCAGATTACAAATGGAGGAGATTGTACTCCTATTTATACAATGGGATGAGTAACAAACTCATAATGATCATCCACTAATCTTTCTACTTTCCCATTATTACAAAATATGATCCCACAAATCTCTCAAGCATTTTTAACTACTTTCCCATTATTACAAAATATGATCCCTTTGAATCTTCTATAAATCTCTCACATATCTTGGATAAGATATGCCAACCAAATCCTCCATGATTTTCTCCTTAGGAATTGGATAAGATATGCCAACCAAATCCTCCATTCTTTTCTCCTTAGGAATAGGCTTGCATAATTATCTCCTTAATATGGTGGAGGAGATATGGATAAGTCTCTTGGAATTCATTCTTCACATATTTCCTACACATCACAAAACTCACATATTCTTGAGATATATATAAAAATATGTACATTTTCTAATAATTAATCATAAATTCACTTGTATTACAAAAATGAATAAAATGGAAAATAAGAAGGTGAAACCCAAATGTATGTATGAAGATGATATGATAAAAGGTTAATGGGACGAAGAGATGTAAGAAAAAGGTGGATGAAAATATGACATTTCTGAGTCCCAACATCCTCCCCAACTGAACTTGTTGCATGTCCTCATGCAACCATGCATGGGTCTCTTTAAGAACATTTGGCATCTTGAACTTTGGCTTTACATGATGATGTCTTTTAATAATAAATATTTCCAGGATATGTGAAAGACATTTTCTTATGGTTGGTTCTTGTGTGACAACCATGAATACAAAGAATGTTGGTTCTTGTGTTAACAACATTCATTTTGTTTTCTGTTCTCTTTTCTTCAATAATAATGTAAACACTCATTGGAAATCATAAGCTATCAATGTGCATAAGAAAGCCTTTTTGTAATATTAATGAAGCATGCCAATATTACGTATGAAGCAAAGTGCAACAAAGTATCATTGGAAAATAAATTTTGGTGAATGGTAAATGAGAAAAAATGGAGTGATAGTGGTGAAGAAATGGAATCATCGAAGTGAATATGTAGTGTGGTGAAGAAATAGAATCATGGAAGTGAATATAGTTCTCTCCCCCTCAACTGAATTGGTTGCATGTCCTCATGCAACTTGACATGGCTCAAGAAAGGAAATGTAGCAT
Source organism: Pinus taeda (assembly GCA_000404065.3). Lineage (NCBI taxonomy): Eukaryota > Viridiplantae > Streptophyta > Pinopsida > Pinales > Pinaceae > Pinus > Pinus taeda. The sequence goes on along the minus strand of APFE030683273.1, from coordinate 24,203 downwards.
GGTGAGGGAATTTTCCAAAATATTCAAATTAGCATATAAGGAATTGCATGATTAAAGATTAGAGAACAACATACCTCTACTTACCCAAGAATGATGAACTATGCAAGAGGAATGTAGCTGTTGTTGCTGCTGGATCAGAAAAATGTGACTGATGTTGTTGTTACTGGATCCTGGGAAATGAAGGAATCTAAAGTACTGATGCTGAATCATGGAAAAGATAAACGCTGAAAGTGGAATTGTGGTACTCTCATAGATCAGAATGCATGCTGCTGTAACTGCTGAGGGAGTCGTGAAAAAGTGTCTAATCTTCACCTGCTACAAACCCGATGGTACAATTCTAAACATGCGAATGAATGTGTCGATGTTGAGCATGAATAGAAATCATTGGATTACCGGCCATTGAAGTATGTCATTAACCAATGTGAGGCAACTCACCATTGATGTCAATGAGTGCCAAGGTACCGCAGTACATTTTGCGAAGTGCGAATGGATGTGTCGAGGTCGAGCCACTTGAAAGATCTGAAGATCAAGGGACATTGATGTATTCCCATGATCGTCAGCGAGAGAACTTGCCATTAAGGCATGCAAGCCTCTAGGTACTCTAAAGAAACTCTGTTCTATTTCCCAGATAAGGTGTTGATGTCGATGGGGCAAGACTTGTTGAAAGGTGGGCCTTAAGGAATCCCACATCAATCAACGCGAGTTTGTACAAAAAGATTTGGTAGGACTATAATGGAAAGAACTCACGGACAAGCAGTGTGGATCAGCATGGCGAGGAAAATAAGGCAATGTAATCATGGAAAGGGAATGCCTTTGAGCGTCCAAAAATGAATGTAAGGAAATGCATGGTGTATGAAGATGAACTCTTGCTGTGAAAAATGGATATGGAAATGTCATGCTTTATGGATTTACAATTGGTGGAATTCAAAATCTGCTTCAAAAAGGGAGGTGCAAGGTAGTGGTTGTGGAGTTGGATTTGTCTTTAGAATTTTTCATGAATTCTAGTCTTTGGAAGACCAATTGTCGTCACAGTGTAATCTCTTTATGATCACTTGATTATCCTGTAACCTGTTAAAAAAACTTGGCAGAAAGAAAACATAAGTGTGTTCAAGAAAAAATGGCCATTTCCTTCATGATTCTTACGCAAAAATTTCATACCAAATAAAACATATTAAGGACAATCAAAGTGTTGAAATTGACTTAATCATGATATTAAAATCAATCCATTCTTAAAATAACCATGAAAAGTAATACTCCCTGTTTGGGTCAGATGAAATATGCTTGGCAAAAAGATTGGCATTAGAAAGATCTGTTGTGGTCTGCATATTAGTATGTGATATATAAAAGCATTCAACAGAAATATGTTATGCCAACTTGAAGCTATTGAAACAAGATAATCATTATTTATAGAATCCTCCAAATGTTTGATAAATCGTTCCTCAAAATTTGTTTCCAAGTGTTCCATTTTTTTATTTTCAAATCTGCGTGAATTTTGTGAATGTTTTTTTTTTTTTAAACAACGAATTTAAAAAGAAATTATCAAATGTAATGAAGATAGATTTTTTATTTTTATTTTTTTATCCACAAATTAAAAAAAAACATTATTTTTTATTTTTTTTTTCAATTTATCATTTAAGTTGAGTTTTTTTTTTTTTTTTGAAATGGTAAAATCAACACAATTCTATTTATTAAAAACTAATAAAGAAAATTTCTCAAAATAAACTAACTCTAAAATGAAGTTTCCAAACTCATCAACGTTTGGTTTTAAATCAATGCCCAAAGAAAATAATTACCATGTCTTTTTAAACTCAAAATCTGCTTCACTGCCAGCAAAACCCATAGTTCTCTGCACATTAATTGTAAAAATCGTTTTTATTCACGCAGTTACCAAAATAGGGTCCCGAAGAACCACGATTTCCTCTTAGACCGTTAGGAATTTAAGCAAACGCTTTTCGGGTTATATAATTCATTCTATTATGAAAAAAACCCATGTCTTCGTTTGTCTAGATTTTCCCTGGTTTGATCACAAACTGCTTTTCAAAACTGACGTTTCTAAGGGGTTGCGTTTTGAAGATGATCTTTTTCTCATTCACAAAATTCTTTATTGTCGCATTGCAGATTAGTTCTCCAGCAAGAGTATTTTTATTTGAAATAAATCAATAGATTTTCTGATCTTCCAGATCACGTGAAGCGCAAGAAGAGAGCATACTAATCTCTTGATTTAATTTTATTTATGCAGGTTAGTGTGGATGGATAAAACACAATTAAGATCTGCAACAAAAAAAAAAAACACAATTAAGATCTGCAACAAAACCTTGCATTATCTACACTCTTTCTGCAATGTCGCGGGGGCATTTAGACTCTCGGAAGACAAATATTTTCGATAATCAAGCTCCTGGCTCACCCGTGATACAGAAACAAGACATAGAAATGCAAAGATGTGCCACTGAATTTATTCATGATGATTTATTTTTTGAAAACAAAACTAAAAACTTCTAATGATAACGACTTCTAATGACTTCTAATGAGATCTCATTTTTATTTTTTTCTAATCTATTCTACATTAACTTAAAAGATGTTTTATTTTCTAAGTAAAAGCATGCTTCTAGTGAAGCCATCTACGGACTAAAAATTCGAACATGCTCACATCAAGATTTAAAAATTTTACATTATGTTTTGCAAGTATGTGAGAATTCTGTCTTAGAGTTGGCTCAAGGTTATTGTCCTTGCTCTCCAAGAAGTACCTGTTCAACATTGTCAAAGCCCTCATCCGTAGATGGATTAGTGAGAAATGGGGGGGTTTAAAATAAAAACTGAATTTAAATTAACTATGTGCGAAAATAAAAATGCTCCAAATTTTGAACTCCTTTATGAACCTGCTGTCACCAAGTTCCACAAATTAGTTCATAAAAACAAATGCATAAAATAAATATTAAATCCTTCTAGTTGCACTTCCCCGACAACGGCGCCAAAATGTGTGGCTCTAAAATGCAAATGCAAATTAGAGTTTAATTTAATGTCAACCTGGGAAGGTAAACTTAGAAATGCTTATCTGAAATATATAGATCTAGAAGGACTCCTAATTTGTCCAAGATCTTAAAGTCCCCTTACAGGAACATATCCATTAAGATCTCTTTCAACATTAGAACATCTAATAAGAAGTTAAAAGCTGAAATGAAATAAACCTAGATCTAATAATTGTATGAGATCTTACGGTTCTCTTACAAGAACACCTTCAAATAGGACTCTTCAAATATTAGAACATTTAATAAAACTTGAAAGCTGAAATCAAACAAAAACATAAAGTAAATTATAAACAAATAAGCATGCAAGTGAGGCCATGGGGGCCCTCCATAACTCCACAAGCACACCACTTTAATGGAGACTCAGATGTAGAAACAAAATTGAAGTATGATCCTTTATTTCAGAACTCTAAGATTACAAAAACTTCCAGATTACAAATGGAGGATGTTATCACTCAGGTTGTCCCTAAGCTCCTGAAGGGATACGGCCGAGGTAACCACAAACCAATCTTTGGATTACAGGTTCTAGCCCACCTGTAATCAGAGAGGGCTCTCTCTTGATGATTTAGCTTTGTTGATGATGATTTTAGGCTAGCTATTGGGTTCAGTGGGTTTTGTTTAGGTCTGGATGGTGTTTGAATGGAAGGAAGATGCGTTCAAGCAGAGAGGCATGCATAGAGTGATAAGTTTCAAACCATTGGGCATGGAGTCAAGGAGTAGGACCGCAGGTAGGCTTTCTTGATCACAAGAGGAATATGGAGCAAGGTAGCTGCACATGAAACAACCTTCAAGCTAAAGAGATGGGGTGAAATGTAAGGAATAAGAGGCAATTAAGAATCTCTCAATCAGCTTAACAGAGGGAAGGAAAATGAGCTCTATCTAGGGGCAGTTAAGAATCCCTGGATAACTATCATACATGGTGAATTAGGGCAAATATGAGCCAGGTCGAATTCATATTTATGCCTAAAACAGATGAAAAACATAAAGAAACAGAAGAAACTGAGCATAGAGTGCAATTAAACAAGTTCTAAGCTAATCTTTCTTTCTACTGCTTAGATAATGATATATGAATGGAAAGACAGAGGTAAGAAACACTTATTGAGTCATGTATCAGCACAAGAATTCCACAGTCACTCTTCAACCAGTAAACACAGTACACAATTCATTCTCCGAGCTCGTAAGCAGTCTTTGATTATAGAAATTATCAAATATACAATGTGAGTCTCTGCTCAAGCAAAACATCCAACCAACAAAAACCAACCCTCGTTACATTGTTCAGGGCTCTCTTTATAGGTAAAATATCCAGAAGTATTTATTACAACCGACCTAAATAGGTCTGCGGGAAAAAGGTTTTTAAAACCTAAACTTGTGCTGAAATTAAATGCAAATAAAATATCTATTGAGCTGCGCCAGAAGCAACTGGATCAAAAAGTTAATGTAGTGTCCTCTGTGACTTGGTGCAGTGTTGTTGCAATAACTGAGCTCTGAGCTTTGGTCTACTGATCTTATGTGAGTTTTAATGTGCAGTTATTATGATGATGAGCTTTGAATGGTTCCTTAACTACTTCTTGACTTTCAAGGATTTCTTTTAATGTTTTATTCGCCTCGAGCCCTAAGAAGATCTTCACTGATACACTTCGCCGCAATACTGATACTCTTTGACATGGATTTTGGCTTCACATCTGCTCTGATACTCTTTAATGCCTGAACCGGGTCTTTCTCTTTCTCTTTATACGTTTAGAAACTGCAAAATTGGGCCTTTTCTGCTCTTTTCGGCGCAAAAACGGCTATGGAATCAAAAGATTCCTTAAAGATTCTCCAATATGGCCCATTTCCCGTAGCGATAATCGCGCATCGAAAACTGCCTCAGAATTTGAATCCGGGCCTCCTAAGATGCTTTTTTGCGCTTGCGCGCCCTTCTTTGGCGGGTGACGTCAGCGGTGGGTCCTGGTACGGTGGATGACGTCAGCAGGGTGACGTGGCAGGGTGACGTGGCAGAGTGTTAAATGCTGCGGTGCCTTATATGCTTTTGCGATGCGATAGCGGTAACTGAAATGTTGCGATCTGCGATGAATTTGTAGTAAAACCTGTTTTAATGATAAATCATGTTTTAAGTGAAATATATGAATGAATGGAGGCCTGCTGCGAGGAAGCATTTTTTATGCGATATGCTCCTTTGATGCGATAGAAATGTCGCGTTGGGGCAAGAGGAAGCAGCATGCATTTAGGGAACATGATTCTTGCGACCACCGATTGTTGACTTGTGATATCGCATCGGCAAAAAGGGGAGTGGGCATATATATGTGGCATATAGTATTGTGATATGCCGATTTGCGAGATGGTATCGGCAGAGCGTCCATCAGGGAGGACAAGAATGGGCAACATTACTTTGAGGCCTGCGATAGCAATAATCGCATCGGAGGGGAATCCAAAGGGATCGGAAGAATGTTAAGGCAGTCGGCGAGGATTATTGCGATCGAAAGAAAGGTATATACATTTTTGAAGAGTATTTGAGGCCTTGGGACGGTCCGATAACTTAGAAAGGAAGAATTTCATGCTTTGGAAGGAGTCCATTGCATTGGAAGATGGTTTTAAAGGGGCAAGATGAGGGTTCTTGCTATGTTTCAGACAAACTTAGCAATTCCCAAGTGTACTTATGGTTATCTTTCAACCAGGGGGGAAGGGATAAATATATAGGGGAGTTATTAACATAGTTTTTAGTAGGGGAAGGGGGAAATAGACAAGGAGCTATATAATAGAGTTAGAAATTAATATGGTTTGTGACAAGAAAGCGCTAAGTTTAGAGGTCTTAGGCTTTAAAAAGGGGGGGATAGAACTTTGTAGAGGACATATGAACACTCTTTTAAGTAAAGCAAATCTTTACTAGGGAAATGATATGAAACATGATGGATTTAAGAGATATCAAGCAGATCTTGACCTCTTTTGGGAAAGTTAGTGAATGATTTGGTGAAAAAGAAAGAAGGGGGAGTTAGACATGCCTCGCTTGAGTCCTTCAAATGGATTTTTGCCTTGCAATTATGATTTGAATAGATATAGCACTTGAAAAACACAAAACTGATCACAATCATTGGTTCTGCGGCCACAAAACTACCTACCCAGCCTAGTTATCTAGCATTTTTTCTTCTTTTTGGATTGGGTACACTTGAGTTATCAAACCCAACTATTCAACTTTTTCTTTTACTGTCTTCCTATCTATATCTACACTTATTTCATCCAGGGCTCAGATTAGGCTATTGAGCACCCTTGCTTCTCTACCTATCTAGGAATCTGCCAAGATTAAGCTATTTGGACAGATGTTAATTCTCTATATTCTAAAACAGAAAATTGAAACCTAGGGAGACCAAGATTAAACTGTTTGGACCTCCCTTTAACCGAGAGTTCTTCAAAATGGAATAGTATATCAAAATTGGAACACAGCAGTGGCACTTGAAGTGGCACATTCTCCTAGCATCCTTTTCTGGCATCTGTAGCAAATATGGAACATTGCAGCATGAAAAGAATGACATATTTGGCATGTAAAAATGTCAATTATGAAAGATGAGTAACCTGCTGCAACAGGAGGCTAACAGAGGAGATTGTACTCCTATTTATACAATGGGATGAGTAACAAACTCATAATGATCATCCACTAATCTCTCTACTTTCCCAAAATATGATCCCACAAATCTCTCAAGCATTTTTAACTGCTTTCCCATTATAACAAAATATCATCCCACAAATCTCTCAAGCATTTTTAACTACTTTCCCATTATTACAAAATATAATCCGTTTGAATCTTCCATAAATCTCTCACATATCTTGGATAAGATATGCCAACCAAATCCTCCATGATTTTCTCCTTAGGAATTGGATAAGATATGCCAACCAAATCCTCCATGTTTTTCTCCTTAGAAATAGGCTTGCATAATTATCTCGTTTATATGGTGGAGGAGATATGGATAAGTCTCTTGGAATTAATTCTTCACATATTTCCTACACATCACAAAACACACATATTCTTGAGATATATATAAAAATATGTACATATTCTAATAATTAATCATAAATTCAATTGTAATACAAAAAAGAATAAAATGGAAAATAAGGTGAAACCCAAATGTATGTATGAAAATGATTTGATAAAAAGTTAATGGGATGATGAAATGTAAGGAATAGTGAAGAAAAAGGTGGATGAAAATATGACATTTATGAGTCCCAACAGTGACCAAAAAAAAAAAAAAAAAAATCAATCAATTTTTTTTTTTTCTTTTAGTTTTATTATATAAAAATGTCCATGGCCTACCTGCAACAAAACAAAATTTGGGATTATACCACAAGACTATAGGCAAAAATCAAATAAATATGCAATAGAGACTTGCGTTCATCTATCATACATTTCAGTAATAAAAATCATGTTTGAATGGAACATAAATTACATGAAATGGAATCTACCTATACTGTAAAAAGGAAACTTCAATTGCATTATAAAAGAGAAGCACACATTAGGATTAGACCATCAGACTACAAAAATTAGGATGGCCTACCTAAAACAAAACAAAAAATAGGATTAGACCATAAGACTACAAGGAAAATCAAAGAAATATGCAATAGAGACTTGGGTTCTTCTATCATACATTTCAAAAAGAAAAATTATGTCTTACATATCATATTTTTCTACTTGATAGGACCATATTCCAACTTCACCATTCATTATTTTCCTAACATATTACATGTTCATCCATGACTACCCCTTTCCACCAATCCAATATCACCTGCAATGTTTCTCTTTTTCCCAAACATACTTCTATAGGAAAGCCACAACAAATCTTGTAAATCTAGAGCAATGCTACAAGAAGGCCCAGAATTCATTATAAGTTATAGCTCAAGTAAAAACTTGTGATCTAGCCCTAAAAATGCAAGGATGGCTTCATCAAGGCAAACACTGCACTTAGTAAGAAGACAAAACTAGGATTGCAACTCCTACAAGATACCCCATCCTACTACAAGATCATCTACACACATAATTATGTAGTAGAAACCATTTATTCGTGCTCCATGACACCACCAATTGATCCAGTAGCATCACACAACCCTCAAGCATGAATCCTTAAGCCATCTTCTCTCATATGAATCCAAAAAAAAATGTCGCACATGTTAGTATGGTGATATTTCCATCGAGGAGTGAATGTCAGCAAGATCCTTCATGCATGAGAATGATAATAGGCCCAACTCAAGCAAGGAAGTGGTCACGTCTAATGATTAGCAAGTGTTTACCTACCTAACTCTGAATCATCACCCACAATGCGGTAAACCATCGCCTAACACTTAGAAAAACTTATGAGGAGCTCATCATCTACATGTAAACAAGAATTTCTCCAAGGAACAACACTTCAATCTCTACTACAACACTGTTCCTTATTCTATCTACATAACATGGTGTTGTCAGACTCACTGTCCCAAGATCCAAACCCATATGTAGGGGATGTCCAACTTCTAGCCCTATCCTCCTAGTTGAGGCATGAAGAGATGAGGGTCGAGGAGGTGAAGGAGGCATTAGAAGAAAAGATTACCACACCATTATGGATAAGGGTAGAGGAACCTAACCCTTAGACTATAATCACAACCCACAAAATCTTCATGGAGGACTAATAGGTGGCTTAGATATTGAGGCAAAAAGAAGAAGATGTTATCCTTTTTTTAAGGATATGATCGTATTAATGGGAGAAGAAGCTATACAAGCATGTCAAAGATGATGTTAGGCTTTACCTTATATGCTACAACTGAGAAAATTCATGCACCCACCAGGGTACACATGCCAACAACACTCTGCAAAATAATCCTCCAAAGTTTGGGTATACAGTGGAACTGACTAAAATTCAATCCCCTACTACCCCTAAGACCAATAGAGCACATCAATTAATAATAAGAGCTAGAGTAGTGGAAACAAATAGAGGTTGCAACATAATTTTATCAACAAGAGGAGCTACCTAGATATATGGCATGGGATGATATGCAAGCTACCAACGAGATAAGAGAATAACAATTCCAAGGATCGGGAAGATTAAGAAAGGTACATTTTCCTAAGAATGGCTAAACATATAAGTAGTGGGGTATTATGGGCCCTTGAATTGTATATTTAAATTCCCATATACCACCTTTATCACCTTGGAAAAACATGCATTTATGACCATGATTATTATGTGTTTTGATAATTTACATGTTATTCCTTATGTTGAGTGTATGATTAAGAAATTGAAAAATACTAATCACTTGTATGACCCTTAGTAGCCCTAGCATTTTGGTTTGGATAGGTTTTTTAAGAAGCAACAAATTCCTCGAGTAGCCTACCATGAAGATAAGGGCCCTTTCCCCTCGACTACCAGTATGCGCCTACAAGACTACTCTAAAATATAACCTATCAATAGTTTATATGAGAGTTGGATACACACAATACCAAGGGGACCAACTGCCACGATTGTAGGTATTTTTGGAGGGAAAAACAACCCTCTTATTGAGGACTCTTCCCCATCATAATTTTGTGAAAAACTAGGACTTGAGTTAGTTAAGAGAGAGTTTTTTTTTAGAGGAAAGAACAATATTTTTTTATTTGTAGCTATGCAAATTTTCATTTTCAGACTTATGGGGAAGACAGAATTGAAGGGGGATTGAACTGTGATATGAAAGAATTTGAAGTCCGAATTGACCGCCACGGTGGCAAATGACTCATTCCATAACATAACTGAAGAAATGAACCAACGAGGCAAGCTGGCGCAGTTCACAGGAGGACAAGTGGCCATCCCTGAGAGCCTGATGATGGCGCCGAAACAGGGAACTACAAGTGCAGTTGCAAGCAGGTGATCTGACGAAGGTGGAAGGGGAACTGAACCTCCATGAGCTCGAATGGCTTTAAAGCCATGTGCATACCAGACAAAGGGGAGGAGTCGGGAATCGAAAGACAGAACACCAAAGACAAAAGACGGAGAAGGGAAGAACCAGTAAGGCAAAAATCAAAAAGAGGACAGAGGGCTGAACTGACCAAAGGCAACATCGAGCACCAGAGAGCTTGAGAGACTCAAGCCATCCCTGAGAGGAACTGTCAAACCAGAGAGGTCAAAGAGCTGGTAAGGAAGAGAGTCTGTGTACTCTAGTGGTTTGGGGAATCCAAGAACCACCCTGCCAAGCCAATCTGTTTTAGGAGACTCATATTGAGCTCCTTCATTGTAATTCTCTACTTCAAGACACAATAAAAAGAAGGCCACCACTGAAGTTGGACCAGAGATGTAGCCTTGGAGGATAGGGTGAACTCCTTATTAATTTCTTGTGTTCTTGTGTTTGCTTGTTGTATTTCTCTGTTGTTCTCTGTTTTTAAGTGTCTATGTATTTGCAATCTGATCAATCTGTTGCTTAAATAACATAGATACACACCAACATATGAGTCTGTAATACCTCCAATTAATAATTCTTAACTGAGGTCACTCATTGGAGTGATTATCAGATCAATTGGTATCAGAGCTTTAGGCTGTAAGGTTAGACAACCTTGTGTTGGTTTAGTTGTTGAATGCTCACTAGATCAAAGCTCAAATTAGGAGAAGGAGAGTTGGTCAAAACTAATCCTGAAATTGGGAGAGTCTATCCTCGGAATATATTGTCAGAGGAAGGTTCTGTGGGGCCAGACCCTCAATTCATAGAGAGTTTCCTAGCTATAAAGTCTATGGTAGAAGAAATGTATAGGGACTTTAGAAAGCATAAGGATGAAGATTCATCAAGTTCTAAACAAGACAAAGAAGAAGATGAGTCTTATTCCCATGACCACTTAAAGGGAAAAAGGAAAGAGGAAAGCTTTCTCACACCTCCTAACAGCCCTATGCATAATAAGAAAGCATATTTGATCAAGCTAGATGTTAAATTTGACTTGCCTATATATGATGGAGAGCTAAATGCTGAAAAGTTGGACAATTGGATTAGACAAATTGATGTGTATTGCAAAGTGCAAAACATCGAATCAGACAAGAGCAAAATTCAGTTGGCAAGCCTACTCCTAGGAGGCACTGCCTTGGTTTGGTGGGAAGGCAGAACCCAAGCTGACATGAAGAGACATGGGAAGACTATCTCTGTTTGGAGTAACTTTGTTTCTATAATCAAGAAGCAGTTCTATCCATTGGCCTACATGCAACAAGCCATGATGAGTTGGCAAACTCTTCAGCAGTTGAAAGGGCAAAGTGTGCAAGGGTACACTCAAGAATTTAGAAAGAGAGCATTGATTCTAGGCGTCTCATTAGACTCACCAGAGACTCTTTTGAAGTACATTGGTGGTCTACACAGCTACATGAGGCATACCATCCTCATGTTTAATCCCACTAGTATAGATGAGGTATCTGTACAAGCTACTCATCTAGAAGCTAGAGGAAAG
>APFE030683271.1:37469-58484 GCA_000404065.3 Pinus taeda | reverse complement strand
CAATCCATCTCCCCTCCGAGCTCACGAAGCAGCCAGCTGTCCTACATGAACAGCAGTCATAAACTGTTCTACAAGAATAGTAGTTATGACTGCCCTACAGGATCTGCAGTTAAACTCTAGTTGGACAGCCGAGCTCCTAAAATTAAGGGCACTCGGTGGCTCATCGTTCTTTTGTATAAATTTGAAGGCCTTAGCCTTAGATGGTTGTTGAAACTCTCGTATTATCATTGTAATTTTGGGAGCACAGTTCAGTTTTGTTCCTTTTTGTGTAAGCCAATTCGGCATGACATCAGTTTATGAATAAAGGAGGCAGTTTGTGATCTATTTCTGAGTTTTCTTAGGAGACTATAGCTCTCAGGTTAGGGCCCAACCTGAGAGCCATAGATCCCCTCTGCTGTAGTGTTGTTTCCATTTCCTTTCCAGCACTTTAAGTTTTCATTTACACATGCAATTCGAATGACAGTTTGATGATTTGGTTTCCTTATGAGTAGGATAGATGTTGCTTATGGTACAGTTGTTTCCACTTGCTTAGTGTAGCAGAGGATATATACCATCCATTGGAGCTCCAGCAAAATGGTTGTTAAGGCTCACTGCCATCTCTCTTGAAGATTGGGGTGCAGTCCATAACTAGCCACCAAAAATATGCATTACTTTACTTGATGATTGCTGCAATACAGTCTCGGTCTTGATTAGATGCTTCCTTGTCAGTCACACCTGCACACATACTTTCATCACAGCCTCACGCATATTTCTCCTCGCATTTTGGATTGCTATTCATTGAATTCTCGGCATAAGTAATTTAGGTTGATGTATTCTCGGTTTGGTGACAGTCATAATCATTTGTTTCATTTACACTCCTCTCTTTCCCGTTCTACTACCATTACCTCCATCTCGATCATGCATGCAACCATATCTCCTCGACCCTCACTTCGTTCTGTCCTCTCCTAAAGTCTTCCATTCCTCACGTAGCTTCATTCCTTAACCTTTCCTTGACATCACTTCAACATACTCCCTACACCCGTTCCCCATCTCATCCTTCTACTTCTGAGCCATCACCAGCCTTGTCCCTACCTCACATATCTCTTCTTATCATCCAATCACTCTTCCATCACTTCAATCCTTCACGGTAGATCATCCTGTAGCAGTTTAGAGACATCCTATAGAAACCTCTGAGTATCCTGTAGGAGGTCATTCACGCGATTGCCGAGCTTCTGAACGTGGAAAACCTCTGTGGATGGATGCCAAGGTTCCATAGGGACCTCACCTAGCCTCCCCAACCTGTCCCACGCTTTCCTTCCTTCTCCATCCAATTTGCACAACCAAATCCTAATAAGCACAAAATCATAATCATTCCACCTACTTAATGAAAAGTACAAAAACATGTCTTTTATGATGCAAGTAGTTTAGATCCATGTATTTTCACTTATTAGAGGTATCAGCAGCATTGGTAGAAGTTTCATTCACATGCATTGCATTATAGAGGTTAGACTGGTTAAATTAGGGTTTCCTAGGTTTACATGCTTGGGTTTGCTTTCAGTTCATTTTTGTCAAGTAGACTAGTCTTCTTTGAGCTAGCTTTCGTCCATCATTGATAAAGCTTCTTCTGTGAGCCATAGAAGTTGGCTTGAGCCCTAGCGGACTTGTGCCAGCTGATCAAGTGACAGCTGTGACAAGAGCTAGTACTTGTGCATATAGCACCTTCGCTTCCAAGTTTGTACGAACAACCGGGTTGATAAAATGAGAGACAGGAAGCCCCAGGAGTTGTAGCATTATTGCTACAATACTGGAGCTCACCATTGACCAAGAAACCCTCCAAGACCAAGTCAAAGCTTCCTCTTTAAATAGCTTCTCCTTCCAGCAATGTCGACCTACTCAGCAACTGCAACTACAATTATAACTTCGACTTGCCTAGAAACTGCAACTTTGACTTGCCCAGAAATTACAATTTCAACTTGCCCAAAACCAAATCCAAAACATCGAATTTGTCTCCTTTAATCTTCCTCTTCTTCGCACTTCCTTTTTGTCCTTGAGTTCAAACTTTTCTGAGTGAGAGTGTGTTCTCCAAATGAGACTGAGGTCTTCTTTATGTAGGCTTCACATAGGTTCAAATTGCTTACTTTAAGCCGACTAGAATTTTCCTTAGGCCGACTTGAACTTTGTGTCATGACGAGGCCTTGGAGGGTCTTTTAACTTGATTATGACTCAATAATTTTTTCTTTACACTATGTAACATGCCCAAATGAGTCATTCATACATGATAATGACTCAATGACTTCATAACAAACCTAGAAGCACTCGATGGGTGCTTCGACCTATAAAATAGATTCTCTTGAGCATGAAACCCATGCCTTGAGACTTGCAATAATAATTTTTTTTTTCTTTTCACTAAATACATAAACCGTGATTACATCTTTCATTATGAAGATCGAACCTAGTTAGATATCTCAATAGAAAAGAGCATTGAGATCACCTTGAAGAGACCCTATCCTACAACTTTTGTCTTGATTGATCATCTTCATAATGAATTCCTTCATGAAGGAAAAAAACAAGCTTGAAGGAGTTGCAAACCTCAAAGCATGGAAGACTAAAATTGCCCTTGTTCTTGCAAGGAATAAGGTCTTGGATATTGTGAAAGGAAAAGTTATTGGACTAGTTGATGAAGCGGGAAAAGCCAAGTTCAAAGAAGATGACGTCATGGCCATGAGCATTATTGTGGAATCTGTTAGAGATCATCTAATTCCTTATATTATTGACCATGAATCGTCCAAGCAAATGTATGATGCTCTCATTGGATTATACACCATCAACAACATTGGACAATCTATGAGTTTAAGGAATTAGCTTTGTGATGTTAAGATGATAAAGAATGATACAGTGGCATTATGCTTCATAAGGATCTCTCAATTGAGAGATCAACTCAAGGCACTCAAGGCTATTAATGAAATTATACCTGATAAGGAACTTGTAACTACAACACTCAATGGTCTGCCTGACTCCTGGAATTCTTTTGCATCAGGTATCAGTAGTAGCAAAAATGCACCTACCTTTGAAAACTTTGGGTTGCTTGCATTCAAGAAGAATCTAGGCTCATTTCTAAAGGCAAGATTCCAAATCTAGGTGAAGATTCTCAAGCTTTTGCAGCCCACTCAAAGAATAAGAAGGGAAGAAGAAATTTTGGAAGATTTCAAAGAAGAACACAAAGGAGACCTTCCTGTGAAAATTTATGAGTTTCGAAATAGAAACCCTATTGCAGTGACTGGTTTAACATCTCCTACTTGTTATTTTGTTCAACAAGCTATTTAATTACATAAACCTTGATGTAAACAGTATTGCAATCTATATTGATATACAGATCATAAACTGAAGCAATAATTGAGACACACACAAGGGACACTGTTATTTTTGGACAATACGTCCCCGAAAAAACCCAACTTGGGAAAACCGCTGCAGCAGATAGAGGGTTTTATATTATTAACCAAGCAGAACCTGAGTACAATAGGTTGCCTCTCACACCAGCGAACCTTACAGAGAAATCACGACAGCAAGAAATGCATACGAGGTTTTACCTCATCCCCAAGCCCCGGCTAAACCTGAGTACAATAGGTTTCCTCTCACACCGGCAAACCTTACAGAGAAATCACGACAGCAAGAAATGCATACGAGGTTTTACCTCATCCCCAAGCCTCGGCTAATCCAATGAGTGATCTAGCACCCTCCTAGCAAATAATACGCAGTCCCTACACAATCACTGCGTGGGCCTGCGTCTTCCCTCTAAAGGACTGCTTCACCCCAACTGTCGGATCAATCTACTGGATGAAGACTGTCATTCAGCCCTCCTGGGTCAAAACTACGCTTCCCCAGCAAAATTTCGAACTATAGACGACACTCTGCACTGCCACTGCGTGAGCCCCTCCTGGATTGCGTAAGCTCTGCGTGAGACCCTCCTGGGCTGTGTAGGCCTCTATGTTGTCTTCCTGTCACTCAAGCTACCTCTCTACCACCTACTCTTTGGCTCAGAACTTACTTTCCGATCCAAATCTCTGCTTTTGCCCCTCACTGCAACAAATCACTGGTTCGATTCTTTCAGCAAACTGTGCCCCAAAAAATCGAACTAACTGATCAATATGCTCACTCGGTGTGTCTCCAACTGATCCTCAAGCCTCCTCTTATACTTTTCCTATTGATGAATCAACGGTCGAGATTAAGTCTCTAATCAGTGGCTAAGATTAAATTAGACTTGATCCTCATCTCTTAGAAGCTTCTCAACCAAATTAATATTAATCTCCATCAATATTTTAATTTTCCTAAGTTATACTTAGGGTCTCCATTAAAAATATTAATTATTTTAATATTAGCTTATCAAAGTGGAATTTCCCCAAATGATTTCTAGGTCTTGGAGTGCTCATGAACTCTAGCCTCTCCTCAAAATTTTAGAGCTAGAGCACATCTGACGCTACCCAGAATCAACACTCCCTCTTAGCGAGGATTGTGCTCTAGCAATATCTCCCAATAGAAGCATCACACTGATCCACAACATCGGTACTTTGTGTTGCTGATGCTCGGCCTGCTGTCCCTCATCTGATGCACTACTGCAACCTGTACTGCTGCCTATGACACTGCCATTGTCACTGTTGCATCTGTACTACAACTCCCTCTCAATATGTTGCATCATGCTACCCATAGCACTGCCACTGCTAACTGTTTCACTACAACTCACTTGCTGAGAAGTAAGCAACTGAAAAGACACCCAAAAGCTGACATGTGGTCAGTCTGAATACCTTGTGATGCTGAAGCTACCTCTGTTGCTAATATGTGTTGACCCTCTAGTGCACCTTAGAGAAGTGTGCTAACTTATCCAACAATAATAAAATAACCATGCATGCCTTCAACATTGTTCCCAAGAGGTTTGGAACATCCTTGGTCAAATTGTACAAAATCGTCTAGTTTGATAAAAAATTGGTTGGTTCAATGAAAATAGGATGGTTTCGTACTAAACCGGCCATTTCTAGTTCCAGACCTTCAGCCAAACCGGTTTATCCCCCAAATCAATCGAACCAGACGGTTCAACCGGTTCCGATAACAATGGAACAAACAATTCCATAAACCTTTAAATGCAACTGGATACTACATAAACCCAAGGAATGCAATTTCAATTTTCAAAGTTTATAAGTTCTACTATTCACTATAAAAGCTTCACTAAACATTCAAAATCAATTAATGATTATTTTGCGTTTTTTTAACTTTGAAGGTGCCATTACACAAAAGATTTTGAGGTAGATGGGGAGATAAAAGAAAGATTATATAGATGCATTTGGGCACATGGTCCTAGATCCAAAAATTCAAGACCAAATACTTAGAAAGCTCTTGAATTTCAATGAGAGTATCAATACCCTTGGGATGTTTATGGCTATAAGAAGCAAAAGTAAAGGATCCACTGGGTAAGAAATGTCAAAGTTTTTAAATTATATTACTCATTACAAGAGTTGAGTCCAAGTTTCAAGGTCATTTTATAATATTCTTTGCTTTCAACTCTTATTGCAACCTATTGGTGGGAATAGTTTGGTAGACAATGCCCTGATTTGAAAAAAATTGCAATTCAAATATTCAACCAGACATGTAGTGCTTTAGGGTGTGAAAGGAATTGGAGCTTTTCTAAGAATATACATGCCAAGAAGAGGAAACATTTGGAGCAAAAACAATTGAACGACATGGTTTATGTGTAGTACAACCTTAGGTTGACGCACAACCAATTGTTGAAGATCCCTGAGTCGAGTAACATAGTTTTGGTTGACTTTGATCCATCATCAAATTGGATTGTGGAGGGTCAAGCACCAACATTTGGCAATGAATACCTTTCTTGGTTAGAAATGGACCCACCTCCACAGGGAGAGGTATCAAAACCTTCAAGGCTAGGGCAATCAAGTCGAAATCCGACTGCAGAGGATGAGGATGAGGAAAATCATGATTCTGATGATTCTAATGATAGCCAATATGTTAGATTGTGTTTCTTGGATAGGTATTCTAGTCTCAAGAGGTGTCAACAAGGCTAAGAACGCAAGAGGATAAAATATCTCCAAGACCAGATTATTTTTCTAAGAGAAAATGTCTTAATTAGATTATTAACAAGTTTTTTATTATTTTCCTAAGTCTAACTTAGTGAAAAAGGTTAATTAATCAATATTAACTGAGACAAGTTGATTTCTCTCTAGTGACGTCTAAAAAGAGTGTTTGATGGAGTCAAGATCATCTTAGCCACAGGTCAAAATTAGATCTTGGTGGTTGATTTCTCAATAAGAGATTATAAGAGAAAGTCGATGGGCATCTTGGAGATCATGCAAATGAGCAAGGTGCAATGATAACGTGGGGTTTGACACAAACGAGGGTTTCAACAATGATTGAGGAGATTTGTGAGAGAGATTTCTTCACAATGATTTCCAGTTTCTAAGAAACAAAAGGAGGCCGAATTATGTCTGCAGAGGGAGGTTGAGTTTGCCAATGCGAGTTGCCAGTTTACTGTTGAAATTTCTAAGTATTACCCATTAGAAATTTTATTTGTACTCTCTTGTTTATTTCGCTTACTTGTTTAATTACTAACAAGTTATTTAACCATATAAACATTGAAATAAACACCATACAGTCTCAACCATCTACAGATCAACAATTGAAAGAAATAGACAACACACAAGTGACACCATTATTTTTTGATAATCATCCTCGAAAAAACCCAATGCAGGAAAACCAGTGCAGCAATTCTGAGGGTTTATTATTATGCAGTCTTTCTAAGTACAACTAGGTGCCAAACTGGCTCACCCAACAGAGAAAATAATCCGGCAGTAATACCTCTCTCTTCGGAAGCAGATATTCTGAAAGTTTGCCCCACGAAACCCTCTCCAGCACAATCTGAAGCATTGTGTCAGCCCTCTTGGCCTCTGCGTCAGCCTGAAAACCTCTGTGTCAGCCCTCTAAGGCTCTGTGTAGCCTCTCTGGCTCTCTGTGTCACTCCTGCAGCCTCTGCGTGGATGACGCAAGCCCTTCTAGCCTTTGCGCTAACCCTGCTAGCCTCTGCGTGGCTCCCTCTGGCTTCTGCGTCTGCCTCTCTGCCTCTGTGCTGGTCTTCCGGCACTATCTCTGCCTCATACTCACTGCCCCTCACTGCAACTCTGATCACTGATTCGATTTCTTTTAGCAAACCCCATTCTAGAAAATCGAATGACTGATCACTCTCGTGTGTTCTCCAACTGACCCTTAAGCCTCCTCTTATACTTTTTCTGTTGAGTCTTCAACAGCCGAGATTACATCTCTAATCAACGCTAAGATTAGATTTTGTGATCCATGTTCTTTAGAACCTTCTAACCCAGTTTTATATTAATACCTATTAGTATTTTATTTTTCCTAAGTTTAGACTTAGGAACTCCATTAAAAATATTAATTGTTTTAATATCTCCTTAACCAGGTAGAATCTGCCCAAACCATTTTTGGGTCTTGGAGATCTCATGTGCTTTAGCCTCCACCAATTTTCATGGCTAGAGCACATCCGATCATACCCCAAATCAACAATCCCTCTTAGCGAGGATTGTGCTCTAGTAATACTCCATCACTGAGCATCACCCTGATTATATGGCATTAGTATCTGTGTTGATGCTAGGCCTCCCGCCCAACATCCTCTGCATTGTTGCATCTTGTATTGTTGCCCATGGCTCTGCCACTGCCATTGCTACACCCGTACGACAGCTCCCTCTGCATCCGTGTTGTTGTTGGTCCTTTCTCCTAACACTACATCTGCACTGCAGTTCTCTCTCATCATGCTACTGCACTGCAACTCAATTACTAATAAGTAAGTAACTGATCTACCCAACTATTGACATCCTTGTCAAGCTAGAAACCCTCCCGATGTTGAAGTTCTCTCTGCCACTATCCTGTGCTCCCTCTGTTGCCTCTGCATTGTTGCAACAACTATGTGCCTCTTGCACCGCTGCAACAACTATGTGCCTCCTGCACTGCTGCAAACCTCTATGTGCCATCCTGCACTATTGCAACCTCCTGGGTGCTTCTCACACTACTGCAACCTCTCTACGCTACCAGGGACTGCTACACTTCTAGCACTCTTTGTCACTTCATCCGCATCTGTTTCTACCGACATCCACCATCCTGCTACTCCCACTTCGGGGCTCCCGTAGCCAGGTATGATCCAAGAGTTTGGGTACCTCAAGGATCCTGCCCCTCATCGCCTATAGTCCTGCTGACTACAGCTCAATGTCTCCCCACCTCTGCTCTAGAGGTACATGAGCACTCATGGCACAACCGTCATCCTCCTCTACCTCCTTTTCCGCTTCGTTGGCGTTGCCTTGGAGTCAGACACCTCTCCCTTAGTCTTCTTCCTCGGACATTGGTTCGCATAATATCGCAGTTCCCCACAGTTGAAGCACTTTATCTTGGAGAGGTCCTTTTTCTTCCTCTTCTCCTGCTTCCCCACAGATGTCAGAGTTGCATCCTCTTCCTCCTCTTTCTTGACCCGAGCTCCTTTGTTGCTACTTCCCATCTTGGTCAGCCATCTAATCTCTTCTTGGCAAAGAGCTACCCACAATTCTTCCCAATCTGGAAGATTCACTCTACCAAGAATACTCTGGACGAATGTCTCCCACTCCTCGAAAACTACGTTTAGGGAAGTCCTCACCATCAGCGCCTGATCCGGCGTGGCCCCTATGGAAATAAGTTGGTCCCGGATCTCCTGCAACCTGTTGAGGAAGTGATCTACCTGCTCCCCCTTCTGCATCTGGTACGACCATAGCTGATCCTCTAGTAGCATCTTCCTCTGCACAAAAGTGCCTTGATACAATGTCTTCAAGGTATCCCACATTTCCTTTGTCGTCTCCTTCTCGGCAATATGTTGAACCACATGATCCTTGACCTCATCAAGGATTTTGCATTTCGCCTTGGCTATCGCATCCTCATACTTTTCATTGTCAGCTGGATCGACTGGGATAGCCATGGTTCTCAAGGCGAAGGCCTTGATGTGATATCTATCTAGAACAGATAGGATCCTGGCCTTCCAGCTGACAAAGTTGTATGTGATGCAGGGCTAATACCCCGCTATACCCACAGTATGCATATAGTATCCATATTCTCTTCAGACCCAGGAATTCCTATGACCACCTTCGTCAAACCCTTCATAAGCTAAGGTTAAGGTCATTCATTTAATCTTCAAGCGGAAACATTTCATTAGACTTCCCATAGTCTAACCCTTTATAACTTAACTCTTCATTAAACTCAATAGAGTATACCTTCGGAGCTTTCAACTTGCGATATGCGACAACCTTCCCCACCGTTGATTTCTTTCACCCAAATCAACGGCTATCACACTATCGCATCAAATCATTACGTGCCTCCTTTGCCTCTCGCATGCGATATGCGATTACAACCGGACTTCAAATAAAATTAAACCGCGCCTATAACCTTTTCAGTTCCACCTTTTCAATTCCTTTATAGCGACCTTTCTCCACCGTCAATCTTGTCTTCGATCCGACGACTGATGTCTTTTCCCAATCACCAAACTAGCTAATGCTTTGTGACCATTGACCTAGATCTGCTTGATCTGACGATCCAAAACGATGTCGGGTGGGACACTTACGCGAAGTTTAACGCCTTTTCGGACCCGATGGGAATTATAAACTCTCAACCTATAAAAGTTCAAGTTCGCCCTTATGGTTAACGCCCGATCAACTTATGGCCTGATATCCGTTGATGACGAGGCCTTTAAATCCTATGGTCCAAATTGATTCCCGTCTTTCTCCTTCCGCCAATACTTAGATTGAATCTTTGCCGTTCATTTCTTAGCTCTATCTTATGACTTAATCCTGGCCGCTCATCACAAACAAATCTCGTCCATTGAGCTTCTAGATCCAACAGCTATTGTGCATCAACACTTCCATTCTTCACTCTTCTTTTCACTTGGGTTTTTACGACAATTCTTTAATGTTCTTCTGTGATTTTGCTTCCTTCAGGGTTCCGGTCTTTCGTCGTTCCGCCACAACTCTCTCCTTAATTTAACTCCATTCGTGCCTTTATGTTCCTCCACCTTCTCTGTAACACTAAAGGCTTTCTTCTGTACTGTCCATGTATACAAAGCCATAACACTTCTCTATGGTTCTCTCCTCGAACCTTTAGTTGACAAACAATTCTACCCAACACTTCTCTTGCTGGAATTGTTGTTTCTAAGACAACTCTACCCACAATCGCAACTGTGGAGCTGCCTCAACAACTTCTACCCAACACTCCACCTGGAAGTTGTTCTGTTACGCTTCTCTGTATTTTGCCTCTGTTCTGCACCTGCAACATAAGTTACGTAGAAACACTCTAGCCCCACACAGAGTATAATTCAATTACACAGTACACATTGTACAAACTCTGAATCGAGTTATTTGTATTAATAAACGAGTATTTACACAAGAGTCTCTCTCTAGCTATTCCTCTAACTACTAACTGACTAACTCGTTCTCACCTCTTAGGCTTACCTTTATACAAAAAGGTTCAATTGAACTAACTCTAGTTCAGATCCTTAATTTGCTGAACTAACTCCTCAGTATTCTCTATGTCCACTTTTAACACCTACTTATCCCTAAGAGTCCTCTCTAGTTCCTCGAATCATGAGGCCAATAAGAGTTACAATTGATTTCTAACTCTCCATCATCATTAACCACTCATGTTCTCCCACACTTGAGACCATTTACAAATATCCTCACACTTATCTAATTAATTCCTACTTTAACCACTCAAAACATTAATAATTACATACATAGGAATCCAACTTCCTTGAAAACACAAGACCCCCTATGTCTACTAAAATACAATGATAGTTTCGAGCTAATGCTCCTGCATCAGTACGCCCCGTCCAGCTTGTCTTGATCCCTCAATCCATTCATGGCCATCTCTTTGCTCTTCTTTTCAACTCCTCTGAGTCTCTACTTCCCTCCTAGAAGTTCTCTCCGTCTCCCTCTAAGTCGATACTTCCCTCTTGGAAGTTGTCTGCTAGACTCCCTCTAAGTTTCGATTTCCCTCTTGGAAATTCGTGTGCTAACCGTCGACTCGCACCTCTTCGATCTCCTATGCACCTGCAACACTGATCTGGATTTCTTGGCTAGAAATACACCTAGGTAGAAACTCCCACTACCTTGGTTTTGCCCTATTAGGTATTGTTTTGTCTTGGTAGCAACAGCGCCCCACCAGCTTCACTCCCCACAATCTGCCCATAGCTTCCTATGCCCCAGCAACTGAACGATTGAGCCTCTAGGCTCTACGCAATCCCGGGAAGGCTGATTTGCTCCCTTAGCCAACTGCGTCAACCCTCCTGGTCTTTGCGTGGCTCTTCGTGATCCCCTTCTGCCTTCTCCTCCCTTTACGTTGGCCTCTCTCTGGCTCGTACTGATGACACAGTCCCTCTGCGTCAACCCTTCTCTACTGCTTTCTGCCTAGGAATAACGTTTGTCACTCGGGACAACTGTTTATGCTACAAATTCTCTGATTCATCTGGTGCCTTCAGCTCTCCTGTGATCTACAATGCTCTGATACCATGTTAAAATTTATAAGTATTACCCGTTAGAAATTTTATCTGTATACTCTGGTTTATTTCACCTACTTATTTAATTACTAACAAGTTATTTAACCATATAAACACTGAAATAAACACAATAAAGTCTCAACCATCAACAAATCAAAAGCTGAAAGAAATAGACAAACACACAAGTGACACCGTTATTTTTGGACAATCGTCCTCGAAAAAACCCAATGCGGGAAAACGGGTGCAACAATTCTGAGGGTTTATTATTACACAGCCTTTCTGAGTACAACTAGGTGCCCAACTAGCTCACCCAATAGAGAAAATAATCCAGCAGTAATACCTCTCTCTTCGAAAGCAGATATTCTGAAAGTCTGCCCCACGAAACCCTCTCCAGCACAACAGGAAGCACTGTGTCAGCCCCCTGGCCTCTGCGTCAGCTTGAATCCCTCTGCGTGAGCCATTTGAGGCTTTGGGTAGCCTCTCTAGCTCTTTGTGTCACTCCTGCAGCCTTTGCGTGGATGACACAGGCCCTTCTAGCCTCTGTGTTGTCCTTGCTAGCCTCTGTGTGGCTCCCTCTGGCTTCTGCATCTGCCTCTCTGCCTCTGCGTTGGTCTTCCAGCACTATATCTACCTCTTTGCCTCGTACTCACTTCCCCTCGCTGCAACTCTGATCACTGATTCGATTTCTCTTAGAAAACCGTGCTCTAGAAAATTGAATGACTGATCGCTCTAGTGTGTTCTCCAAGTAACCCTCAAGCCTCCTCTTATACTTTTTCTATTGAGTCTTCAACGGTCGATATTACATCTCTAATCAACGGCTAAGATTAGATTTTGTTTGATCCATGTCCTTTAGAACCTTCTAACCCAGTTTTATATTAATATCCATTAATATTTTATTTTCCCTAATTTTACACCTAGGAACTCCATTAAAAATATTAATTATTTTAATATCTCCTTAACTGAGTAGAATCTGTCCAAACCATTTCTGGATCATGGAGAATTCATGTGCTTTAGCCTCTCCACCAATTTTCATGGCTAGAGCACATTCAGTGTACCTCAAATCAACATTTACCAGTGCAAGTTGCCGAATGACCAGTTCGTGTTGCCAATTGCCAGTTGCCAGAGCGATTTGCTAGAGGCAGTGCGAGTGGCTTGTTTGAGTTGTTGGAGGCAGAATAACTTGCTAGAACAAAATTAGAAGCAATGTGAGTCACCGAAAAGGATGGTGTGCATTTCTAGTTGGCCAATGCGAATTGTCAGTTGAACACTGCGATTATTTGCAAAGGTTCAATTTGGTCAATAGAAGTGAAGCAAATAATTTGTCAAAGCTTTATCAGTTTAGGGCAAGCAGTTTATGTAATCTTTCAATTATAGATTTGCTGAAGAATAATAAAACCTTCATCTGCACAATTGGTTTTCCCCATATTGGGGTTTTTCCATGGACAATTTGCCCAAAAATCTTGGTGTTTATTTTTATGTGTGGTTTTCTCAGTTCCTGTAGTTTATTGATTAGTGAATATTGCAGTAGTGTTTTTATTCAGTATTTGTAGTAAATTAATTTGTTGGGACAAATAATCGTTAAAAAGATAAGTGAATCGTTACCAATTAACTGCAACAAGTCTAGATCAGAGTTGGATCTATAATTTTCACACAACAATACTAGTACTTGTAGTATTGTATTGTTATGCTTCTTTTTAGACTCTAGAGGCCATTTAGGGCCTAATTCTTGTTAAAATATCCTAAAACCAACAATCTAAGAAAACAGAACAGATTAGCTTACATTGTTTGGTAATATTAATTTATGCATGCAGCGGAAAATAAGAAAAGAAATCACACACAATACACATATCTTCGCCCTTCTAGATCGGTTCATCATTCAAAATTTTCTTTAGAACTTACAAGAGCTCCCTCACAAGGAAAAAATGGCTATGAGAATTAATTAAATGAACAACAAACCTAAAAATTACAGTTTGCAAACAAATGCAAGAAATTTGCTCTCAAATCTGTATGACGGTATGGAATCAATATGGCGGTACAGAATCCATACCGACTGGTATAGATTGTTCTACTAGGATGTCCAATGTAATATTTTTTTAGTTTTTTTGGTTGGGTTTGGAATGGGGTTTTGACATTTGTCTAATGTATTGTTTTTTTTATTTTTTTGGTTGGGTTTGGAATGGGGTTTCTTAAATTGTATGTTATTTTTTTTAGTTTTTGTACAATATAAATAGTAAAATACTAAATTGCAAGTTTGTAACTTGTAAATACTAAATTGTAATCCTTATTTTCCCATAGGTTCACCGAAACACCATTCAAGTTTTCAACTTCAAAGTTCCAAATCAAACATGCCAAAGAAATTGGATCCTTTCTGGGAATATGGTGAACCTAATGCTCCGAATAATAGACTAAACTTGACTTGCAAGTTGTGTGGGCACCATATGTCTGGGGGGGTGTACAGATTGAAGTATCACCTTGCAAAAATCTCTAGATTTGATGTTGGGCCTTGCAAAAATACAAATCTTGAACTCATTCAAAGAGCCATGAAAGCATTGGAAATTTTAGACTAGAATAAAGAGACCAAAGAAGAAGTGAAGAGGCAACTAAAAAAGTCGGTTGAACAAGCAAGTGGCACTAGTTCTACTGCAGCATCAACCAATCCGATAGCTGCCTCATAATTTTTTGTTCCTCAAACCACACATGGTTCAAAGCCATCTATCAGTTCAATGCTAAAAAGAACTACGAAAGAACAAGCTAACAAGTTGCTAGCAAAATTTTTCCTTTGGAGTGATAATCCTTTCAACATCGTAAGGAATAATCCATTTTTCCAACCTGCTATTGATGCTATTACAACTGTTGGACCAGAGTACAAAATCCCTTCTTCTCATGATTTCAGAGGCCAGATTCTTCAAAATGAAAAGCTTAACTGCACCAAACGATTGGAGGATTTTAAGGCATCATGGGCACAAACAGGATGCATTGTTATGTTAGATGATTGGACTGACCAAAAGGGGAGAACCCTTATAAACTTCTTGGTTAGTTGTCCCAAGGGGACTATGTTTATCAAATCTGTTGATGCATCTGCACAAATCAAAGATGCAAGAACTTTATGTGATTTGCTAGAAAATGTTGTCCAAGTCATAACGGACAATGCTGCAAATTATGTTGCTGCTGGCAGGATGCTTATGGACAAGCATCCTACTTTATTTTGAACACCTTGTGTTGCACACTGTATTGATTTGATGTTGGAGGACATAGGGAAAATTCCCTTTGTTAAATATATTGTTAAGTCATCCAAAAACATTACAAAATTTATATATAACCATACATCTGTGCTTAGCTTGATAAGAAGATTCACCAACAACAAAGAGTTAGTGCGCCTCGCCATTACACGGTTTGCCACCAGTTTCATATCTCTTCAATCCCTCTTGAATTCTATGTGGGATATGAAGAGAATGTTTCTTTCAGAAGAGTGACGTGCTTTGCCAATGAGCTGCAAACCAGAGGGAGAGGCCGTATGCAGACTAATTTCATACCAGGAAGACTTCTGAGTGGGATTGCAAGAGGTGTGCGCCGTTACTGAACCTTTGGTAAGGATTCTTCGGTTAATTGATGGTGAGAATCCCGCAATGGGCTAGTTGTATGAAGCCATGGATGGGGCCAAAGAAGCCATTCGGGCCTACTATGATGATAAGGGAGATGAGGGGTTTCAGAGACAACTCCTCCTATGGGGAGTGATTGATGAGCAATGGAACAACACACTCCATCGTCCCATTCATGCTTCTGGGATTTTCCTGAACCCCGCATTTTCTTACGCATGTGGGTTTGTATTTGATGCTGAGATCATGGATGGATTCTTATCCTATGTCCAGAAGATGGTGCGATTTCTAGCAGAACATACAGAGATCTCTAAAGAAATTGAGACATATAGGATGGCAGGTGGCACATTTGGCTTTGATATGGTTGTGACTGATAGGATGATTAAAATGCCCAGTATTTTTTAGTTTATAACTTTGTTTCAAATTTCATTGTCTCTTCAAATTCCTTTTTTTCTTATGTTTATTTAAAATTTTATTTGTAATTTTGTTGTAGATGCATGGTGGAGAATGTATGGTGCCAGGGTACCCCTTCTGCAAAAGCTTTCCATTCGAATCATCAGCCAAACATGTAGCTCCTCAAGATGTGAGCACAAGTGGAGTGTATTTGAAAAAATACACAACAAGAAGCACAATAGGTTAACACTTAAACATTTAAAATATTGCAAATTTCCAAATAAATTTTTGAATTCATTAAACAATATTTTTTTTATAATTATTATTTATTATTTCATGATCTTTGTACAGGTTGGAGTCCCAGCGACTTAATGACATGGTATACATCTACTACAATCTTCGATTGTGGGTGAGGCAACTTGAGAGGACACCTGATATGGAGGCCATCTCATTGGATGCGATTGACACCACTGTTGCATGGAGGGTTGAGGCCAAGAGGCCTCTTATGGAGTCTGCTGATGATTGGTTAGTGCAAGATGTAGTGGAGGGGGAGGAGGAGGAGGAGTTGGAGCAACAGGAGGAGGAGGTGACACCACCTGTCCAGGCTACCCGTGCCACCAGTAGAGGATGTGGTCTACCTCCTATAGCTCCTGCTTCTAGTTCTTCAGCTTCTAGAGCACAACAGACTCCACTACCAACTCCACCAGCACCAGCATCTACATCTAGATGGAAAGGGAAAGCTGTGGCATTTTCTCGCAAGAGGGGTAGAGAAAATCAATAGTATTAGACTTTAGTTATTTTGTTCATTTTATCATATATGACATTATGACTCATGAGATATATTATTATATTTTTTGTTGATATTTTGAGGCTAAGTTGGGACTCAGGAGTGAGGAATTACTATTTAGGACATGATTCACTGTTATGTGTGATTTTAGCACTAGAAATGAAAAAAAATGTATATTTTTGTAGCAAACGATTTTTTCCCGATTATTTCCAATTTTTTTCCGATTATTACGATTTTTCCCAATTTTTTCCTCGCGCCGATATTATCCCAATAACGATTAGTGCAACATTGTTATTAAGTGACCCACTTTAGTCACTTTATTAATGAAAATTTAAAAATCAATTTAATAAAAGAATGTTCACTTTATTAATTAATTAAGTGAACTCCTGAAAAAACATAATATACTTTTAATGATGATTTCCATAAGTAGACACCCTCATGGAAATACTTGTCTGAGCTACAACCACTAGCATTTCTTGATGTATTCTGATTCAAACTCAAGAGATGTATTGGCATTATTTTGGTTATATGCACTCTTGCTATACAAATGAGAACTTTTCCATATTTGGATTCATGATATATGTTTTTCTTTAAAGTTTGAATATTTTATGTATTTTTTGGTCGATGTGTTTTTTTCTAGTTTTGGTTTGGTTCCAGTTTTAGGGTCGACCAGTTCAATGACCAATTCAATTCTGATAACATTGGACATAATATGAACACCCTTGAAAGAGAGAGAATAACCACACTCAAATTTGTTATTTTTTTATAGCCAGAGATATGATGAGGAAACCAAGAGAAGACAGACTACCTAGTTTTCACCTCGATGAGATTCAAGACTTCTTATAACATCTCCATTCCATCTTCCTTTCCACACTTGTGCAATTTTATCAAACCATATGTAATTATTGATTACCACCAAGAGACACACATACCCACACATCAAGCAGGATTATCACTCCTTTCTTTTGTATCACTTGTGATCTTCCAATGAACAAACTTAGTAACCATACTAGGAAGGGTTGTTTGTTTCCAATTTTCTTTCCTTTTCTTCTGATGTCACTTAGGACTTGAATTGAAGTTTAGAAAGTTTAGAAGCTTTAATTTTAAGCGTTGGGATAGTCTTTGTGCAAAATACAAATTTTGCAACACCTACAAGCAAGGGGCATTGAGTGTTTACTGTTTATGCTGAAAAAGCATCATGTGGGGAAACCAAAGCAATCATTCCTTTCCCCATATATCTCCAAATGTACAATGTGTCCCTTTATAATATATATAAAGTTAGATGACCATAAACAAAGTATCAAATTAGACATTTGGTTCAACCATCTACATAACTATCTCTCATAATCTGTCCATGAATCTTTCAATTAATCTTCCCTCCTAATTAACTCACTGTCCTAGTTTTCTGTTTTGAATGCAGGTATAAATGTATGATCTACTTGTCAGTGCTAGCTTGCTCAAGTGGTAAAGGTGAAATGTTAATATAGCCTCCACATGGGTTCAAGTCTTACGAACAACATGATAATTGAGGTGGACTTTGGGCCTTGTGCAATAGCACCATAAACTACAATAATGCTCTCTTTTCAGCCCATTTCCTAGGGAACAGAAAAAAGCAATGTCTTAAGACCTGTTAACATGCAAAAAATCATGTTTGAATAAGAGAATATTTTGCCCATATTAATCTGACCTACTTATAAACATGCTCTAAACCTGGAATAAGGGTTTTAGGGGGTACATCATCTGAAAAGAAATAACTGAAGGTTGCAATTTTAGACCATAGTAATAACAATTCAAGTAATTAGTGACAATATTTCACAATAATTACCCAATCCTTCCTCTAAAAATAATGTCTAACCAATTGGCAAAAGTGTAGAAAAGAAACCAGTACATACTTCTCGCGGTCTTCAAGAAATTTCAGAATACTCTTCGGAAGCATTCCATCTTTCTTTGGGTTTTTATGAAACTTTTGATCCTCGGCAGAAGTGGAATTGGAGTTCTGTTTAATTTTATGTTCTTTGGCCAAGCTTGCATCTTCTACAGTTTCAATCAGTTTTTCTTTTTGTAGCTTTTCCTGCGATAACTCTTTCTTCATTGCTTGTTGCTTTCACCTTTGCTTTGCTTCTGTAGCTACCCTGAACCAAGTAAAAAACAACACGATATGAAAGCAATCCTGAAAGTAATCAGTAATGGACAATGAAAGAACGAGAATAGTTTATTCAGCCAAACCCCTGCGTAAACATTGATACAAATATTAAATGCTTGTTCATCATATCTAAGCTCAGAAAGGCAACTACTGTACTTCATCATAGAAAGAAACTACAGGCAGAAAGTAATTAACTAAGACCTAAGCATGAATCTGCTTCCTAAGAGTGTGAGCACCAAGGTGAAAAACAAACCTACCTATGAAGCCAGATATGGGAATATGTAATGGACCAATCGGATATTAGACAAGAAACACTTAGAGAAGGGACGAAGTCATTCATCTGAAGATGATTAAAAGTCTGAAGTCATTATATATTTAAAAAATACAAATGAATGACGATTATAATAAAACAACAAGATCTCTTTTATAATGTTTGAAAATATGAGTCATGATAAATGGACACGACCTTTATGGGACCTAACT
Organism: Pinus taeda; assembly: GCA_000404065.3. Lineage (NCBI taxonomy): Eukaryota > Viridiplantae > Streptophyta > Pinopsida > Pinales > Pinaceae > Pinus > Pinus taeda. Next base: position 39,528 of record APFE030683271.1, on the reverse strand, counting down.
AATAATAATTTATAATAACAACAATGTCACCTGCGTTCATTACATGCAACTCCTCCACACACTTCATCCTTGAAGTGTGATCAAGGACTGATGTCGGAATTCAACTTCTTCCACAAATCAAGAATAGATCATACTCTTTGTCTACTACAACAAAATTGTCATTCCCGATGAAGAGTGATGAATGAATCACTGAAGCAATCAAACTAATATCATACACCCAATGAGGATCCAAGAAACAAGTAGTGGCTGATGCAACTTGCATCTTGAACCTAGGATTCAGCTGGTAATATAAAATATTCAAGAAATGTTGCTTTGATACTTTGTGAACAATCATGGATTTGAAAGACAGCCCAAAAATTGGTTGATGTATGTGGCTCGATCTGATTCCTCTTTTACTGTAATTGTTTGCACTTCAACTTTAGCATCAACATTTTTGATAATAGGTTCGTCTTGACTTTCCCCGTGGTCATCAATGTTTTCTTCAATATCTTCCTTAACATGTACTTGTCTTTTACCTAATGAAATTTCATTTCTGGTTGAGACACTTGAATGTCTAGGAATTATGCTGTCATATATGGCCTCAATGTTTTCATACATCATATAACAACATTGACAGCAAGTGTATGGGCACTTGGTGAGACCGCTTGCTTTTCTATTTTCAAGTTAAAAAACAAAACAGAGTAACTGTCGTGATATATTTTTCTTCCATCCAAAATCAAGTTCATAGTTGTTACCATGAGGCAAATACCAAGTCATTCTTATTTTCATTAACACTTTCAAAAAAGGAAAAAATTCAAAGATTAAATAGTCACACTCAAGGTCAAACATGAGATGGCATGAAATTCCCCTCACAACAATCTCTATATGTCTTATTTGTTGCACATAGTGTTTTCATTGATGAAAACAAGTGTCATTGATGTCAAAGGGGATGGCTTGAGGAAGCAGCAGTGTCATTCATGAATCAGTATGATAGTTTGATCTCTTGCATACCCTCATCAAGTGAAGACAAAGAGATTTAAATTTTATTAAGTTTTTTACAAAGTTAGGATGTCCTAATGAATCTAAGAATGGTATGGTTGGATAGTCCTCTCCGATACCTTTCCAATGGTATAGCACATACTGAAAAACTTCTCCAAGATGAGAAGTTATGGTCATTTGAAGATCAGCATTAGTAAACAACGTAAACTAAGGGGCAAAACCCACAAACACCAAATTTGTTAAAAAATGTGCATTTTTTGGGAAGATCTATGATTCAGTGGTCAAATCTACAAGGAATATCACATAAACTTGCACAAAGATTAAAACAATAAAAAGTTGAACATCTCTCCTTATATCCAACAGACCCAACAACCGGATGGACAATTGGTCGACATGTGACATATCAACTTGTCTGAGCTTTAATGAGGGTTGGCCCTCATTATGTCTCAGTCTCATAGCAACACATGGACCCCTCTGTGAGATGACACATGGATTCTCCTGCACAGTTAATGGCAACATGGCAGTCCTGACATGTGGCCAAGTTTGGTAGGTCAAACATGGCAAAAAAGATAATGTGGTGGTTCAAGGACACATGGACCATTCAGTCGAACGACATGTGGACTCTCCTGCACAGTCAGTTGTGACATGGTAATCTTGTTGATGTGGCAAAGTTCGGTCAGTGAGAGGAGATGACATGGCAGCAAGTATGGTGTGGCAATGACATGACATGACATGTCATCAAGATGATGTCAACAAGGTGACATGGCTCCACCGGGGAGCACGACATGGCAGGTACAATTGGTGCATTTTGATTGGTGAAAACACTGAAAATGGGCAACATGTGGCACCTCTCACAAGTTGCCATGTGGCATGATGACATCAACATATACCCATGGACATGTAAGGACTAAGTCACATGGCCTGGTCATGTGGTGAAAGGCCTAAGGAATATTATCCTCAGGTCATGACACAATCACATGGTCGCGAAGTGAAAGGTCATATGAGTCAAAACTTTGGGGGTGTTGGCATGAGCAATGGCCCCAAGTCACCCATCATGATCCCTGAGACCACAAAAATATAT